>JASAMY010002617.1:0-24439 GCA_030248085.1 Paralinhomoeus sp. GSCO2_6 | reverse complement strand
TGTACCGCAAGCGGTGGACGTTGTCCCGTGTTCGCTGGACGTTGTTCCGTCCCGTGTGTGGTGCATTCGCTGGACGTGTATCCCGCGCTCTCCATGCATGTACAAGTGTAGGTACATAGTAAATCTCTTGTCCAACACCAAAGGCACGCGCGGTGGCAACAGTAGCGAACACGTACGGTAGTAATGGGGATCAATGTATCAATGGGGAATTTACGGTTCGTGATTGCCTAACAGGTGTTGCACTCGGTTGAGATAGGAAACCATGTACGCGTAAAAGTGGGCCTGAGTGGACGCGCGTCAGTATCTCTCTTGCTCATGAGGATGTGCACGACGGGGACGTGCTCACCTGCAACGCAAATCAGGGTGGTCGCTTGAATTAAGAAATTACGTAGCACGAGCGCCAATATTAAGACGTACCGTTGCAGAAGGCGCCCAGCACGTAGATTTGCTTGAACTTGAAGCCGCTGGGTGCGTAAGTGAACGTGCCGTCCCCGACGATGTAGTGCGACTGCTGCAGGAAGGCCAGGTCCGGCGGGGACGCGAGCGCGATTTCGCTGTGCGCTTCGGACTTGTAGAAGAGGAGCTGCTCGCCCATCTGCGGGTCGTCGACATCGGTAGAGGTGCGCCCGACCAGCGTCAGGGTCAGCTGGGCCGGAATTGTCTGAAGTGATTTGACCAGAGGAAAAACCGCTCTGTAACCGCGTTGGTAGTCGCGCCTGCGACGCTCGGCAGGGCCAATGACTTCCTAGACAAGTGCCATTATTCGGACAGCGAGTACTGTATAAACGTTGTGCACCTCCACAGCCGTCCTCTTTCGGTGGTCCCCGCTGAACTGCTCCGCCGCCTTCGCCAACACTTCCTCATGCGCCCGCCCGGGCTTCAAGCCGGCGCCTTTGATTGATTCCTGCACGACGTGCCGATGCAGCTGAACTGCGGCCGAGCTCGCCTCGTCAATCGGCGTGCAGAAATGAGCGTTCGAGGGGTTGCCGGGGTCGCAGTTACATTTCAAACGATTACACCGTCCGAGCCGCACAGGGTTATAGAGGTTTGCGCAAACACCCCGCTGTGGTACTACTACGGACCCCGACCCTACTGGCTGACACCCTGACATAACATACAATAAAGTATTGAAACACCCGGATGTAACATACCATAAAGTGCGAATAGCTCTTGTTAGCGCCCCAAACTATGGGCGCGCGCCAACGACCACGGTCGGCTCAAATGCGGTGCGACCCGATTTTGGAGGGGGCGACCAACTTGGAATTTTTTTAACGTTTTGGTGAAGGATACACGCCTAAACAATACTTTTGGGTCGTAGAGCTAGAGCACACTCCAAATATAGAAACACTTCTTCTTTGTACGACAGCTGGTGCAGGTTGCGCACACCCAACTACGTGTGGCGCAAGCAGTCAATGCCATGCACGTGTACGCAGCACATAGCAAAGCGAACATAACTGCAAGGCAAAGGCCCGCAAAAGATTCTCCTCTCTGTCTCCTCTGTTCAGCGCCAGTGGCAGTCTGTCTGCACCAACCGCGAAACGTGTATGCAGCGCACATACCTACACATCTACGGAACAGGCTTCATCTTACTAGTAATAGGAAAAGCTGTACCACAAGTGCACTGCTCGCATTGCTCTTCTTCGCCAAAAAGCGAATACTCCATATGTAGAGTAGTTTGTCAATTTGCTCCATAGAGTCGAAAGCTAAACCAGAAGCATGCTTCTCACTTTGCTGCACGTATATGTAGCGCTATAGTCGTGCTCCAAATCCAGAACACTTCTCATTTTATGCTTCTTGCAGCTGGAGCAGCTTGTGCACAAGCAAAATGCGCGTGACACATAACCCGAGACAATCGAGTTATAATCGTTTCAAGTTTCAACAGACCCAACGTGCCCAACGTGCCCATCACGTGACCAAAAGAAATAGAGAGTGACATCATCAAGCTCGATGCTCATTGGTCAGTTGCCTGCTTTTAAAGCTGCGCCATAGAGGACTTCGTCGTTAGTTTCCAGTGAGTCTTTAGAAGCCCGAAAAAAGACCCAATATTCATCGTGACGTATATGCAGCTATAGTCATACTCCAAATCCAGAACACTTCTCATTTTATGCTTCTTGCAGCTGGAGCAGCTTGTGCACAAGCAAAATGCGCAGGACACATAATCCGAGACAATCGAGTAGTAATCGTTTCAAGTTTCAACAGAACGACAGCAGGACGTGCCCATCACGTGACCAAAAGAAATAGAGAGTGACATCATCAAGCTTGATGCTCATTGGTCAGTTGCCTGCTTTTAAAGCTGCGCCATAGAGGAGGACTTCGTCATTAGTTTCCAGCGAGTCTTTAGAAGCCCGAAAAAAGACCCAATATTCATCGTGAAAAACAATGTTTGAGTGCGAAGAATGCGACAAGTATTTTGCGTTTATACAGTACTCGCTGTCCGAATAATGGCACTTGTCTAGGAAGTCATTGGCCCTGCCGAGCGTCGCAGGCGCGACTACCAACGCGGTTACAGAGCGGTTTTTCCTCTGGTCAAGTCACTTCAGACAATTCCGGCCCAGCTGACCCTGACGCTGGTCGGGCGCACCTCTACCGATGTCGACGACCCGCAGATGGGCGAGCAGCTCCTCTTCTACAAGTCCGAAGCGCACAGCGAAATCGCGCTCGCGTCCCCGCCGGACCTGGCCTTCCTGCAGCAGTCGCACTACATCGTCGGGGACGGCACGTTCACTTACGCACCCAGCGGCTTCAAGTTCAAGCAAATCTACGTGCTGGGCGCCTTCTGCAACGGTACGTCTTAATATTGGCGCTCGTGCTACGTAATTTCTTAATTCAAGCGACCACCCTGATTTGCGTTGCAGGTGAGCACGTCCCCGTCGTGCACATCCTCATGAGCAAGAGAGATACTGACGCGCGTCCACTCACTCAGGCCCACTTTTACGCGTACATGGTTTCCTATCTCAACCGAGTGCAACACCTGTTAGGCAATCACGAACCGTAAATTCCCCATTGATACATTGATCCCCATTACTACCGTACGTGTTCGCTACTGTTGCCACCGCGCGTGCCTTTGGTGTTGGACAAGAGATTTACTATGTACCTACACTTGTACATGCATGGAGAGCGCGGGATACACGTCCAGCGAATGCACCACACACGGGACGGAACAACGTCCAGCGAACACGGGACAACGTCCACCGCTTGCGGTACAACGTCCACGGACTTTGTCCCGCGAGCTTACGGGACACCGTCCCTTTTCTACGGGACAACGCCCCCTGCGGGACAACGTCGCCCAATCCCCCAGTTTTACTATACTGGCTGTGAGGACTCAGGAGCAGCGCAGCGCATGCCGAGGAGAAGTGCTCTGATTTTGAGATTTGCTATGTCTGTGTGGAGCAAAAGCGAGGAGCGTCCTCTAATCTAATTGCTTAGTTTTCAACTATTTGGAGCAAAATAAGCCAATAGCTCTTGATTTGCTGTTTTCGTTTATTTTTTTTGCAGAGTAGAGCAAATTGAGAACCCATCCTCTGTGATGAGTGCTTGAATCGGCTGCCGCTACTGTTGTACACTGCATAGGCAAATGGTTAGAAGTTGTCTGCAAACTCGGAGTTTAGCAGGATGGGCAAAATCCAAGAGGACCCTCTGCAGTTTATTTATGTGAAGTGAGACAACGAGAAATCTCGACCAAGCGGTGGGCGCTCAGCATCGTCGGTTGCGTCGATGACGCTGGCGAACGTGGAAGAGAGGTTCGCGTCGATGAGGCGGAGAAACAATGGGCGACGAGATTCACCCATGACGTGCGGCACCGGGGCAATGGCGGCGATGGGCGTCGACGGCTCGGTGCAGCGGCTGACGTTGGCGATGGACGTCGAGAGCGAGGCGGTGGCGACGGCGGCGTTATGCTAGCCTTGCCAGCAACGCACTACGTCCACATGTATGGCATTGACTGCATGCGCCACGCGTGTTTGGGTGTGCGCAAGCTTCGCAATTGCGAGAAGCGTACAAAGGAGAAGTGCTTCTAGATTTGGAGTATGCTCTAGCTACGCGGAGCAAAGTGAGGAGCATGCTCCATGCTTCCAGTTGAGTCCTTTAGGTAATCGGAGCAAATTGAGAAATTACTCTACACATGGGGTATTATTTTTTTTTGGCAGAGGAGAGTAAAGCGAGCAGTGCACTTGTAAATACAGCTTTTCCTGTAAATTAGGTACATAGGTACATACCTATCGTATGTGTGCTGCTGCGAGAGGGAGGAGAGGAGAATACTGCTGCATGAGGAGAGAGGGAGGAGAATACTTTGCAGTCTGTCCGAACAGCTTGCATGCAACGGGACCAGCGGCGCGTTTCATTACGCGACTTGTGCCAAGAGGGTGGCTCGTCAAAGGTCAGCAATTCAATCAGCGATTCATTCGCGTCTTCCAGTCCAAAGTGCGCCGCGCGTCCGTTTCGAGCACCTAACTACGTGGTACATGTAGGTGTGTAAGTCGGCCTCGACAAAGCAATTACGCGCGAGAACGTGGGGCCGCGCCAAACCCCCCTCCGTCGCAGGGTAAAGAATGGCTACTCTGTGTTACCTACATGCTTGGGAAACCATCTTGTTGTTCAGCTTGTTCAGCAGCGACTTCTACGATCAGTCGGCTTTATGCTACATATTTAGCGCAGCTGCGCTCTCGTCGCTCTTTAGCATATCGTTCATTTTGTTTTCCATTTCCTCACTAGTAGTAGCGCCTTCCTCGTCTCGCAAGTCGTGACAATGGGCGCCTGCTACTCGTCCGCACCCAGTCTACGCAAGAAAGAATGCCCTAGAGCGGCAGAACGAGGGAGGAGGGGACAGGCGCTTCTCCCTGCATATTAGCGTCTGCTCCCCCTTCTCAAGTGCCCGCCCCTAGAGCGCCGCTGCGATACTACGGATCGCCTAACCACGTACGCACAATCGCCTAACTCGTCCACGTACGCAAGGCGTGCGCGCTCGCTTCAGACTAGTGAAGTTCTTGAGCGACGAGGCAAGCCCCATTGAAGCGTGCGCCAACATCAACCTCTGCCGCGGCGGAGTTCGATACACCAAGGAAACAAACGTAAAAAACAACCCATCATCGCCCTCGACCTTCGGTCGTGCGCAAGCGGCTGGAGGAGGGGAGGCCAACTAGTGGGCGGCCGATGGCGGCGGTGCCAAACTTTGGTCTTTGCAGCAGAAGGGACTATCGTAAAGTGCCAATAAAAGGCGCACCTCAGTAGGAGCGCGGATTCATTTTCTTAGAAGCAGGGTTCGTAGTTGGACTTGCTCGCGCCCCCGGTCGCCGCGGCGAAGAGAGGCGAGCGTCGCAATCGAGCGCCACGCAATTCGCACCATCCAGTAGCGGCGTAGGTACATACGTACAATACAATGTATACATAGGCACAGGTACGTACCTACGTTGTAGCGTTGTACCGCTCGAAGAGAGACGCTGCTATTCGACACTTTACGGTATGTCGCGTCAAGTCGGCGTTAGACGCCGCTATTTTTAGAGCCATATGTTCACCCTAGGTTGGCGCCCCCAACCGTGGGCGCGCGCCTACGACTATCGTCGGCCCGACCGCGGCGAGCCCCGACTTTGGAGGGCGAGACGAACTTGGAAATTCTTCATAGTTTTGGTATAGGATAGACGCCTAAATAATGCTGCACGCACGCACGCAGGCACGCAGGTACACACTCAGGCGACACACTCACCAAACATGAAGACGATGACGAGGTTAGACTTCATGAAGAAGGAGCCGGCTGCCCTGGCGACGAGGAAGAGCCAGTAGGTCGAGGCCCACGGAGTGGCGGTGGCGGAGAGCAGGGCGTCCAGGCCGAACCAGCAGATCACCAGGCGATGTCCGATCCTGCAAGTGGCGCCTCGGATGGCTTCGCAGACGGCCGAGGCGGCGCGATGCAAACGCGTCGTGCGGCTGTCGGTCTGGCTGGTTGGCCTCCCCTTCTCAGACTGTCCGCGCCCGTCTCTCCTCATCTCATCCGTGCGCCTTTTCATCAGCACCGTCGTCATCGAAGACGAACGCGCGACGACGAGGGCGTCGTCGGCTCGGCACTCGTTTGTGGGCGTCGATCGAGTCGTCTGCGTGCGCGCCGCGTGCGCGAGCGAGAAGCGTCTCCCCGTCGACGCGGACGCGAGTGCGAAGCGGGGAGCGGAGAGAAGGAGTGGAGTGGAACGGAAGCGGAAGGTGCGCGAACAGACCGCCCGGCGAGCGGGCCGCCCTCACCACCCAAACGCGACGCTAACACATAGAATTTATTTGCCGATTAGGTCTAGGTAATGCCACACTTCACTTTTTTTTTTTTGGGCTACGGTAGCTGAGCTCGGGGTAATGCCTCAATTCACTTTTTGGGCTGCGCAGTGGATTACGGTATTTGTCTGGGTAATGCCTACAATCCACTTTTTGGGCTAAGAAGCCGCTACTCTGGGTAATGCCACACTTCACTTTTTGGGCTACGGTAGTTGAGCTCTGGGTAATGCCTCAATTCACTTTTTGGGCTACAGTAGTAGCTACAGTATGCTTTATTTGAAATTGCGCTCGAAGGTCCCGGTAATGTACTCCCTACTCTACTACTAAAGGGAAAGGGGAAAACGCAACCGACTGACGATAGCACGGAGAAGTCGCCAGCGCAGCGCACTCTGCGTGGGCGTACGAAGGGGGGAAGGGGGGAAGAACAAAGAGATGCGTTGGTGGCGTGAGCGGTTGGCACGAGGACGCCACGGGTGCAAAGGGAGGGAAGGTCGTAGGTGCAAAGGCGACAGTTTGAACGTGCGCGCCACTGCGGATACGGTAGGACGAGAAGAGCGGGCGCACAGGGGGTCGGTACGAAGTATAGCGGAGAACAGCGCACCGAAATACGACCACCACATGTGCTAAGTCCAATCCAAATGGTAAAGCCTAAAGAAAGCGGCTTTTACGCGTCGCTTGGAAATTTCTAATTCCAAGTGATCCCATGCCGCACGGGCACAAAATACTCCGAGCGATAGTGCCCATTCTGCCAGTCGTAACTCGCAGCATCGCATGTGAATGTTCCTGCGGTGCGAACGTTTCGTCAGATCTCGGTAAAACGGCGAGTTGTGTGGCGCTTTTCGTGCTCAGTCGAGTCGTTGTACTTTTGGCCCGCATCCATTTGTCTCCAATCCATCGCGAGCAAGACCTCCACCGCCCTGACGGACCGCGTCGGCGGGCGTACGAAGCAGAGCGCGCGAACAGCGCAGTCGCAACAAAGAGACACAAAAGACGTCACGTTCGCCACACCCACACGCAGCACGCAGTATCGGCGGTCGACGAGCCCCAACCTACAGTATGCCCCAGAACCGCACGTATATATATATTACCATTTTACCAATACATTTGGTGCGTCTGCCATGCCTGTCTGCCTTCGGCGTGTATGTGACTAGGCCTCGGGGGACCTTAGTGCAGTGGGTGTGCAACACTCGGCAACGGTCACCTCACCACGGGCGAAGCGAAGCGCGACGTTTTTTTGGTACGTTTTACCATCGTCCGTCCCGTTTTACCCAAGCCGCCATATAGACTTATCATCAAAGACTCGTGGGCACTGGCACTCAGACAACACGCGCACAGACGACGCACACGCACACGCCCACCGTCACGAATTACAATACACTGCACAGACGCGCGAGCGCGCAGAGACCATCTCCTAAAGTCTGAAAATATTATTGAGCGAAGACGTTGTCGGCGGCGCCCGTAGAAGACTGCTGGTTGCCGCCGACAGTCGCTAGGTCATGGGTCTGCTGGTGCTGCTGCTGCGAGGGCGGCAATGGCGGCTCCGGCGGGGCAGAAGCTGTGGCGAGGGAGGAAGGAGGGTGGTGGAGCGACAGCCGCTTGCCCAGACCCTGGGTGTCGACGCGCGCGTAACAAAAGTCGACGGGGCGAGCGCGGCAGCAGGGCGCCCCCACCTGCATGAAGTGGCGGAATCGGCCGTGCTGTTGGTGTTGCTCGTCCTCTGACGACTGCTGCGGCTGGGCGGTGGGCGTCTCCTGCTGCTGCAGCGGACCGTTGGGCGCGGCTGCGGCGTCGACGGCCGATGCCCGCTCGAGCGGCCCGTGGCCGTTCACGACCGGCGCGGCGCGGCCGTCGACTGCAAGACGTGTCGACATCGGCGGTCCCGTCGGCGACGACAGCGCAACTGGCTCACGTGCAGGCTCCAGTGTCATGTCGAAGGAGACGGTCACGTCCAGCTGTCTGGCCGTGGGACTGGCCGGCAGCGAGCGCGTCGTCGACAACTGAGGCTCGTCCACCGCCGCCGACGTCGCCTGCAGCAGAGAACCATTCGCGGTGCACAGCGACCGGCCGGTTCGCGACTGCGAACCTCGGGACTGAAGACGGGCGGGTGGTGGAGTGGCCTGGCGAGCAGGGCGGCCGAGGAGGCTGGCTGTGCCGTCTTGAAGCGATAAAGAGCGCGGTACTCAAAGACCTCGCGGCGGTGCTGCTCTTTCAGCTGCTCCAGCTCCTGTCGGTGTCTGCAACCGTCGGTATCCTCACTCCCGCACCAGCAGTAACCACGCCCTGAACCGGCCGAACCTCTCGAGCAAGGCGATGAGCCCCTCCTCGAAGGCCGCCTCGTCCACCTGCTCGTTCAGTTCCGCCGATGCGTTCTGAAAGAAAAAACACTGAATATTTCGACGGCTGCCGACGCGACTTGAACACGGCTCCGCCCCCTGTCACTTCACACTGCGAGGACCACCCAACTACCACGCAAGCCACATACAACTGCAAGCCACAACAACAACCGTTGCCCAATCGTGCACGTGCATGTACATCGCGTCACGCGTGCGTGCGTGCGTGCGTGACCGCTGGCCAGGTGGGCCACCGCTCACCAGCGACTCCAAGGAGCCCGCGACCGCGCTGCGGAGCGCTCGCTGCGCAGCCGCCGCCTCCGTCTCGTTGCTGGGCGGCCTGAGGCGCAGCCGCGGGGTGCCGCCCACGCCCTTGGATGGCGTCACCGGCTTGCGGCGCCAGACAGTCGACTCGGCGAAGTCGTGATGCGACCAGTGCCTCTTGACGTGCATGGGCTGACCGTGCTGACGATGCTGGCCGGAGCTGCTCGTCTGCGTCGTGGCCGATGACAGGCGGCAGGCCTCGCTCGCGCCCGCGACGCTCGTCGTCGTCGTCGCGTGAGGCGAGGGCACGCGACGGTGCGCGTGCGCGCCTCCGACGGACGCGGCGGCGGTGGTGGTGGTGGTCGGTACGCGCGACGCCGCCGGCGTCGACGTCGCCGAGGGGGCGGCGGCGGCGACGTCGGACGTAGGAGCAGCGCCGTTGCCCTGGTTCATGGCGCGCTTGAGCTCCTTGGTCGTGATGTTGAAGGTGGAGGTGAGCGCGTGCTCGAGACTCTGGAAGTCGGCGGCCACGGAGCTGCCCGACCGCCGGCCGCCCAGCCGCTCCTTCCACACGGCCGAGGCTGTCGAGCTGCCACCGCCGCTCGCCGTCGACGATGTCTCCTGCTGAAAGCCGACGACGAAAGCGGTCCACGGCACGTCACCACAACAGCCACGCACGACGATTTCGACGACAGCCTCAGCCGGAGAAACGCAAACACCACACCGAGCGCACACGACACCGCACGGAGCATGCGTCCAAGCAAGACGCCGACTACGGGACGCTGGGGCGATGGTACCTGCGCGAAGTCGACAGAGCCGCCGCCGATGGAGCCGCTGCCGTCTGCCGCCTTCTTCCGCAAAGGGGAGAGTCGACCCGCGGCGGCGCTCTCGATGTCGCCCGGCGGCAAGCTCAGGTCCCTGCGGAGAAAGAGTAAGTACAGTTCGCGCTGCTCGCCGGTGCGCGAACCTCGTCGGCTCGGCCAGGAGGCCGACTGCGCCTAGGGAGACGGCCGGCTTCATGGTGATTTGTCCCAGTTCCATGGCCAACTTCTGGATGTTGCTGCTGCTCGCCTCCGACACCGTCTTCAGTACGGCCGCGCCGACGCCGCCGCTGCCGCCCACGGTCGTCGTCGTTGTCGTCTGCGTCGGCGGCGGGTGTTGAATGGACGCCTGCGACGACACGGCCACCGAAGCCGCGTGCTGCGTCGCCGGAGGAGGCGCTGGAGGCTGCGACTGGCCGGCGCCTTCGGCCATCTTCAGAATCTCCATTTTCTCCTTCAGCTGACTCAGGTTGGCGCCCGACACGCCGCTGTAGGACGGTCCGTTCATTGTTGCAGTGCACCGCCGTTCTGTGGGTCTTGTTGTGTGCGCATTGCGACTCCGTTCTGCAGAAGGCACGGCCGTTCAAGTGCGGCATCTGCGGCAAGTCGTTTGGGCAGAGCTGCAACCTCGCGGCGCACCGGCGCGCGCACGAGGCCGTCCAGCCCTTCCACTGCTCGCAGTGCCGCTTCCGCAGCGCCTTCACGGCCCGCCGTCCGCCGGCACGAGAGGGCCGTGCACGGCAAGGGGCACTGAAGCGGCGTCGTCGTCGGCTAGCCATTGCTTGCGCAGAGTCGTCTGCCAACCGTTGCCAAGCCGAGTTTGTCGTAGCTGTTTTTGGCGTAACCGGCGCTTCAACAAGTGATTTCACTCGTTTTTTTTTTCTCGTGCCGTCGTAAGGCTTTGGTGTTAGCGTCCCACTTGGAGACCGTTTTTTTTGCAGAGAAAGGAATGGGTATGGGGATGAAACTTGTTTGTTGTATTGCCACACCACACATTTAAGAGCGACGCTACTCTGCAATGACGCCGCCGAGCTTCTGTGGGCTGTAACGAACCGACTTCTGAACAAGTTTTTCTACGCAAACAACTGAACAGCGTCCACTAATGCTGTGCTGTATCACTAGGTAGGGTGTCGGCCCTCGGCAGTATGCCTATACGTTTGCCGCCCTTCGAAATGGTGAGGCGCTCTTGATCATCTTGCTGCAGTTGGAGTGGACGATCTCTGTCTCTCGTCTCTTGTTGTTGTGTGGTGTCGGCCGGTTTCACTGATTCCGGGGGCTACAAGTAGCCAGTTCGTCGCACAAAGTCGATGACACTGCCAGGTGCTGTCTGCAGTATCGCAATGTCTGGTTGCCGCCAGCGTTTCGGTGCGCTGCCTCGTCCAGGCAGGACATGTTAGCAGGAAGTGGTCCGAGTCCTCCGGCTCATCTGATAGGCATCGCGGGCACGAGGTCGCGTCGACGCGCCCGTGCCGGTGTTGCGAGAACTTGATGCCCGCTCCTGTATCAATATGACGTCAAACAGTTCTTTACATGCCCACGATTTTTTGCAACGCCTCTAGTAACAGCGGTACCGAGGTGTAGGGCGACACCTTCCTTCCCGCCACTACAATTACGCATCCTTCAAAGGCTTCCGCCCCTGCCGACAAAAGAGAAGCGGCGCAAGTTCTTTACATCGTAACGCCGTCCTCGCTAGGCTGTGCCTTGACGTGCGCAACACATCCACAGGCGAGCGTTCATTTATCGACGTTTGTGTTTCTACTCGAGCTGCCGAGGCCAGAGATTGTCATAATGACAGAACGAGACAATGGGACTTGCAGTGTATTTTAACGATGGTGAGGGAACTCAGCGGGACTTTGCCCGGAAGAACTTGCGTCCTGCTTTTTCGATCGAAACAGGCCAGGTTCCCAGAACTTACCCACCCTAGTGACGGGGTGGCGTAATCTGCGTAATGACGCGTAATCTGCGTAATCTCGGCGCTCAGTTAGACTAAACGGAGGCACTGCTGTTGTGAGCGTGGCGCATTTTTTTCGAAGTCAGTGTAACGACGTCCGACAGGACGTCCGCCAGCCGACCAACCCGACCGACACTTGTACATACCGTACTCCAACATTCTCCCTCTTCAACACTGGACTCCAGCGGCGCTGAACTTTCCCAAGGACGCCAACCACCCGCCGACCAGTCTCCGACTGACAAGCGTCGCTTCTGCCCTCCAGCTCGGTGAACCCAAGCTCCCTGCTCACCGGTCTGCAGCTGCGCCTCTGATATAGCCGCCGTCAGCGCTCAAGGCTTGCCTACGGCCCAAGCGGCGTCTCTCAGCTGACAAGCGGCGGCGACAGCGCGCCTGTGCAAGACCGGACTTGCGGCGACGAGCGGACGACGCCGAGATAGCGTCCCTCTCCCCTCCCCTCGCCGCACATAAATACCCTCTCCGATTCGACAACCGACAGTCTGTGTACATACGAGTCTGCCTTTTGTAAAGCTCGCCATTTCGTGCCCCGTTCCTTGTACTGTTCGCCAGTGTGTGTGTACAGAAGTTTGTATAGAAGAACCGTGTACACGCGCAGTCAGACTGGCCGCTTCAGTACAGTCAGCATGGTCGATTCCGAACAACCGTCCTATTCAAATCGAAAGCGTAGCGTCTGTCCAGTACAAATATGCGTACATTTGGCACGTTTTTCTATAACGACCACGCAACACCAACCGGAAATTCTCCACGTTCCACGTTGGCCTACCAAAGACTTTACTTTCAGTCCCTTGGTATATTTTTGATTTGTTTAGCATATTCTGAAAGAATTCTGTGCGCATGAAGTCGTCGACGTGGCTGCTGTTGGCGCTGTCGGCGTGCCTGTTGACCGATCTGTCGACAGCGGACGTCAACTGCGTTCGTGCAGCGCAGAGTCGAAAATCCGACCCGACTGCGATGGAAAGAACTGGCGGCCTTGGCAAATGGTGCTGTGGCGGCGCTGACGAGTGCAACGACCCGTCAGTCTGGCTGCCCTCGCTGGCCACCGAGAAGCCGGAACCTGCGCCGTCGGCAAAGCTCGAGAACTCGAAAGCGTCGACCTACTCCTGCGCGGACGAACCGCCATTCGTCGGCCAGCTGCACAACCGGGCCAAGTACCCCTTCTGTGACTACCGGGCGTACTTCACCAACGGCGAAGTGTCGCGGATGGAGGTGAAGTGCGGCGGCGACGCCAAGTACGCGAGAACGGTTTCTGTTGAGCAGCCGGCGCATTTCCTCGGCGGCGGCCGCCGAACTTGGATTCGGCTACCTGTTCACCGCACTCTTTGCGGTGGCCTGCGTCGGCGCCGTCGCCTATCCAGGGGGCAACTGCATCCCCGTCCGCGTCAAGAGGTGGCTTGGACTGGAAGAGGAGCAGGTGGAGCGCAAGCCCAAGATTCGCAAAAAGCGCAGACGGCGGCAGAGGGGCCGCGCCCGGGCTTCGACCGCTTCAACTGCTTCAACGCAGCAGACTGCGACGGCGACAACGGCCCGCGCACCGTCCATGGCCGTATCGACGGCGTCCGCGCCGTCGACGGCGGTCTCGACTCCGCCCGCGGCGGTCGCGGTCCCGCCGCCGCCCTCGTCGGCGGCCCCGTCGCCGCACTGCTCCCTTCGGCCGCTCGCTCGTCACGCCGCCCACCCGCCCTCCATCTCCGCTGCGCCGTCTTGCCCCACTACGCTCACGGATGGTCCGGATACCCTGACGGGGTTGAGCGACGACGTTTTCGATTACGAACCACGTTTTCGATTACGAACCACGTACGCACAATCGCCTAACTCGTCCACGTACGCAAGGCGTGCGCGCTCGCTTCAGACTAGTGAAGTTCTTGAGCGACGAGGCAAGCCCCATTGAAGCGTGCGCCAACATCAACCTCTGCCGCGGCGGAGTTCGATACACCAAGGAAACAAACGTAAAAAACAACCCATCATCGCCCTCGACCTTCGGTCGTGCGCAAGCGGCTGGAGGAGGGGAGGCCAACTAGTGGGCGGCCGATGGCGGCGGTGCCAAACTTTGGTCTTTGCAGCAGAAGGGACTATCGTAAAGTGCCAATTAAAAGGCGCACCTCAGTAGGAGCGCGGATTCATTTTCTTAGAAGCAGGGTTCGTAGTTGGACTTGCTCGCGCCCCCGGTCGCCGCGGCGAAGAGAGGCGAGCGTCGCAATCGAGCGCCACGCAATTCGCACCATCCAGTAGCGGCGTAGGTACATACGTACAATACAATGTATACATAGGCACAGGTACGTACCTACGTTGTAGCGTTGTACCGCTCGAAGAGAGACGCTGCTATTCGACACTTTACGGTATGTCGCGTCAAGTCGGCGTTAGACGCCGCTATTTTTAGAGCCATATGTTCACCCTAGGTTGGCGCCCCCAACCGTGGGCGCGCGCCTACGACTATCGTCGGCCCGACCGCGGCGAGCCCCGACTTTGGAGGGCGAGACGAACTTGGAAATTCTTCATAGTTTTGGTATAGGATAGACGCCTAAATAATGCTGCACGCACGCACGCAGGCACGCAGGTACACACTCAGGCGACACACTCACCAAACATGAAGACGATGACGAGGTTAGACTTCATGAAGAAGGAGCCGGCTGCCCTGGCGACGAGGAAGAGCCAGTAGGTCGAGGCCCACGGAGTGGCGGTGGCGGAGAGCAGGGCGTCCAGGCCGAACCAGCAGATCACCAGGCGATGTCCGATCCTGCAAGTGGCGCCTCGGATGGCTTCGCAGACGGCCGAGGCGGCGCGATGCAAACGCGTCGTGCGGCTGTCGGTCTGGCTGGTTGGCCTCCCCTTCTCAGACTGTCCGCGCCCGTCTCTCCTCATCTCATCCGTGCGCCTTTTCATCAGCACCGTCGTCATCGAAGACGAACGCGCGACGACGAGGGCGTCGTCGGCTCGGCACTCGTTTGTGGGCGTCGATCGAGTCGTCTGCGTGCGCGCCGCGTGCGCGAGCGAGAAGCGTCTCCCCGTCGACGCGGACGCGAGTGCGAAGCGGGGAGCGGAGAGAAGGAGTGGAGTGGAACGGAAGCGGAAGGTGCGCGAACAGACCGCCCGGCGAGCGGGCCGCCCTCACCACCCAAACGCGACGCTAACACATAGAATTTATTTGCCGATTAGGTCTAGGTAATGCCACACTTCACTTTTTTTTTTTGGGCTACGGTAGCTGAGCTCGGGGTAATGCCTCAATTCACTTTTTGGGCTGCGCAGTGGATTACGGTATTTGTCTGGGTAATGCCTACAATCCACTTTTTGGGCTAAGAAGCCGCTACTCTGGGTAATGCCACACTTCACTTTTTGGGCTACGGTAGTTGAGCTCTGGGTAATGCCTCAATTCACTTTTTGGGCTACAGTAGTAGCTACAGTATGCTTTATTTGAAATTGCGCTCGAAGGTCCCGGTAATGTACTCCCTACTCTACTACTAAAGGGAAAGGGGAAACGCAACCGACTGACGATAGCACGGAGAAGTCGCCAGCGCAGCGCACTCTGCGTGGGCGTACGAAGGGGGGAAGGGGGGAAGAACAAAGAGATGCGTTGGTGGCGTGAGCGGTTGGCACGAGGACGCCACGGGTGCAAAGGGAGGGAAGGTCGTAGGTGCAAAGGCGACAGTTTGAACGTGCGCGCCGCTGCGGATACGGTAGGACGAGAAGAGCGGGCGCACAGGGGGTCGGTACGAAGTATAGCGGAGAACAGCGCACCGAAATACGACCACCACATGTGCTAAGTCCAATCCAAATGGTAAAGCCTAAAGAAAGCGGCTTTTACGCGTCGCTTGGAAATTTCTAATTCCAAGTGATCCCATGCCGCACGGGCACAAAATACTCCGAGCGATAGTGCCCATTCTGCCAGTCGTAACTCGCAGCATCGCATGTGAATGTTCCTGCGGTGCGAACGTTTCGTCAGATCTCGGTAAAACGGCGAGTTGTGTGGCGCTTTTCGTGCTCAGTCGAGTCGTTGTACTTTTGGCCCGCATCCATTTGTCTCCAATCCATCGCGAGCAAGACCTCCACCGCCCTGACGGACCGCGTCGGCGGGCGTACGAAGCAGAGCGCGCGAACAGCGCAGTCGCAACAAAGAGACACAAAAGACGTCACGTTCGCCACACCCACACGCAGCACGCAGTATCGGCGGTCGACGAGCCCCAACCTACAGTATGCCCCAGAACCGCACGTATATATATATTACCATTTTACCAATACATTTGGTGCGTCTGCCATGCCTGTCTGCCTTCGGCGTGTATGTGACTAGGCCTCGGGGGACCTTAGTGCAGTGGGTGTGCAACACTCGGCAACGGTCACCTCACCACGGGCGAAGCGAAGCGCGACGTTTTTTTGGTACGTTTTACCATCGTCCGTCCCGTTTTACCCAAGCCGCCATATAGACTTATCATCAAAGACTCGTGGGCACTGGCACTCAGACAACACGCGCACAGACGACGCACACGCACACGCCCACCGTCACGAATTACAATACACTGCACAGAGGCGCGCGCGCGCAGAGACCATCTCCTAAAGTCTGAAAATATTATTGAGCGAAGACGTTGTCGGCGGCGCCCGTAGAAGCCTGCTGGTTGCCGCCGACAGTCGCTAGGTCATGGGTCTGCTGGTGCTGCTGCTGCGCGGGCGGCAATGGCGGCTCCGGCGGGGCAGAAGCTGTGGCGAGGGAGGAAGGAGGGTGGTGGAGCGACAGCCGCTTGCCCAGACCCTGGGTGTCGACGTGCGCGTAACAAAAGTCGACGGGGCGAGCGCGGCAGCAGGGCGCCCCCCACCTGCATGAAGTGGCGGAATCGGCCGTGCTGCTGGTGCTGCTCGTCCTCTGACGACTGCTGCGGCTGGGCGGTGGGCGTCTCCTGCTGCTGCAGCGGACCGTTGGGCGCGGCTGCGGCGTCGACGGCCGATGCCCGCTCGAGCGGCCCGTGGCCGTTCACGACCGGCGCGGCGCGGCCGTCGACTGCAAGACGTGTCGACATCGGCGGTCCCGTCGGCGACGACAGCGCAACTGGCTCACGTGCAGGCTCCAGTGTCATGTCGAAGGAGACGGTCACGTCCAGCTGTCTGGCCGTGGGACTGGCCGGCAGCGAGCGCGTCGTCGACAACTGAGGCTCGTCCACCGCCGCCGACGTCGCCTGCAGCAGAGAACCATTCGCGGTGCACAGCGACCGGCCGGTTCGCGACTGCGAACCTCGGGACTGAAGACGGGCGGGTGGTGGAGTGGCCTGGCGAGCAGGGCGGCCGAGGAGGCTGGCTGTGCCGTCTTGAAGCGATAAAGAGCGCGGTACTCAAAGACCTCGCGGCGGTGCTGCTCTTTCAGCTGCTCCAGCTCCTGTCGGTGTCTGCAACCGTCGGTATCCTCACTCCCGCACCAGCAGTAACCACGCCCTGAACCGGCCGAACCTCTCGAGCAAGGCGATGAGCCCCTCCTCGAAGGCCGCCTCGTCCACCTGCTCGTTCAGTTCCGCCGATGCGTTCTGAAAGAAAAAACACTGAATATTTCGACGGCTGCCGACGCGACTTGAACACGGCTCCGCCCCCTGTCACTTCACACTGCGAGGACCACCCAACTACCACGCAAGCCACATACAACTGCAAGCCACAACAACAACCGTTGCCCAATCGTGCACGTGCATGTACATCGCGTCACGCGTGCGTGCGTGCGTGCGTGACCGCTGGCCAGGTGGGCCACCGCTCACCAGCGACTCCAAGGAGCCCGCGACCGCGCTGCGGAGCGCTCGCTGCGCAGCCGCCGCCTCCGTCTCGTTGCTGGGCGGCCTGAGGCGCAGCCGCGGGGTGCCGCCCACGCCCTTGGATGGCGTCACCGGCTTGCGGCGCCAGACAGTCGACTCGGCGAAGTCGTGATGCGACCAGTGCCTCTTGACGTGCATGGGCTGACCGTGCTGACGATGCTGGCCGGAGCTGCTCGTCTGCGTCGTGGCCGATGACAGGCGGCAGGCCTCGCTCGCGCCCGCGACGCTCGTCGTCGTCGTCGCGTGAGGCGAGGGCACGCGACGGTGCGCGTGCGCGCCTCCGACGGACGCGGCGGCGGTGGTGGTGGTGGTCGGTACGCGCGACGCCGCCGGCGTCGACGTCGCCGAGGGGGCGGCGGCGGCGACGTCGGACGTAGGAGCAGCGCCGTTGCCCTGGTTCATGGCGCGCTTGAGCTCCTTGGTCGTGATGTTGAAGGTGGAGGTGAGCGCGTGCTCGAGACTCTGGAAGTCGGCGGCCACGGAGCTGCCCGACCGCCGGCCGCCCAGCCGCTCCTTCCACACGGCCGAGGCTGTCGAGCTGCCACCGCCGCTCGCCGTCGACGATGTCTCCTGCTGAAAGCCGACGACGAAAGCGGTCCACGGCACGTCACCACAACAGCCACGCACGACGATTTCGACGACAGCCTCAGCCGGAGAAACGCAAACACCACACCGAGCGCACACGACACCGCACGGAGCATGCGTCCAAGCAAGACGCCGACTACGGGACGCTGGGGCGATGGTACCTGCGCGAAGTCGACAGAGCCGCCGCCGATGGAGCCGCTGCCGTCTGCCGCCTTCTTCCGCAAAGGGGAGAGTCGACCCGCGGCGGCGCTCTCGATGTCGCCCGGCGGCAAGCTCAGGTCCCTGCGGAGAAAGAGTAAGTACAGTTCGCGCTGCTCGCCGGTGCGCGAACCTCGTCGGCTCGGCCAGGAGGCCGACTGCGCCTAGGGAGACGGCCGGCTTCATGGTGATTTGTTCCAGTTCCATGGCCAACTTCTGGATGTTGCTGCTGCTCGCCTCCGACACCGTCTTCAGTACGGCCGCGCCGACGCCGCCGCTGCCGCCCACGGTCGTCGTCGTTGTCGTCTGCGTCGGCGGCGGGTGTTGAATGGACGCCTGCGACGACACGGCCACCGAAGCCGCGTGCTGCGTCGCCGGAGGAGGCGCTGGAGGCTGCGACTGGCCGGCGCCTTCGGCCATCTTCAGAATCTCCATTTTCTCCTTCAGCTGACTCAGGTTGGCGCCCGACACGCCGCTGTAGGACGGTCCGTTCATTGTTGCAGTGCACCGCCGTTCTGTGGGTCTTGTTGTGTGCGCATTGCGACTCCGTTCTGCAGAAGGCACGGCCGTTCAAGTGCGGCATCTGCGGCAAGTCGTTTGGGCAGAGCTGCAACCTCGCGGCGCACCGGCGCGCGCACGAGGCCGTCCAGCCCTTCCACTGCTCGCAGTGCCGCTTCCGCAGCGCCTTCACGGCCCGCCGTCCGCCGGCACGAGAGGGCCGTGCACGGCAAGGGGCACTGAAGCGGCGTCGTCGTCGGCTAGCCATTGCTTGCGCAGAGTCGTCTGCCAACCGTTGCCAAGCCGAGTTTGTCGTAGCTGTTTTTGGCGTAACCGGCGCTTCAACAAGTGATTTCACTCGTTTTTTTTTCTCGTGCCGTCGTAAGGCTTTGGTGTTAGCGTCCCACTTGGAGACCGTTTTTTTTGCAGAGAAAGGAATGGGTATGGGGATGAAACTTGTTTGTTGTATTGCCACACCACACATTTAAGAGCGACGCTACTCTGCAATGACGCCGCCGAGCTTCTGTGGGCTGTAACGAACCGACTTCTGAACAAGTTTTTCTACGCAAACAACTGAACAGCGTCCACTAATGCTGTGCTGTATCACTAGGTAGGGTGTCGGCCCTCGGCAGTATGCCTATACGTTTGCCGCCCTTCGAAATGGTGAGGCGCTCTTGATCATCTTGCTGCAGTTGGAGTGGACGATCTCTGTCTCTCGTCTCTTGTTGTTGTTGTGGTGTCGGCCGGTTTCACTGATTCCGGGGCTACAAGTAGCCAGTTCGTCGCACAAAGTCGATGACACTGCCAGGTGCTGTCTGCAGTATCGCAATGTCTGGTTGCCGCCAGCGTTTCGGTGCGCTGCCTCGTCCAGGCAGGACATGTTAGCAGGAAGTGGTCCGAGTCCTCCGGCTCATCTGATAGGCATCGCGGGCACGAGGTCGCGTCGACGCGCCCGTGCCGGTGTTGCGAGAACTTGATGCCCGCTCCTGTATCAATATGACGTCAAACAGTTCTTTACATGCCCACGATTTTTTGCAACGCCTCTAGTAACAGCGGTACCGAGGTGTAGGGCGACACCTTCCTTCCCGCCACTACAATTACGCATCCTTCAAAGGCTTCCGCCCCTGCCGACAAAAGAGAAGCGGCGCAAGTTCTTTACATCGTAACGCCGTCCTCGCTAGGCTGTGCCTTGACGTGCGCAACACATCCACAGGCGAGCGTTCATTTATCGACGTTTGTGTTTCTACTCGAGCTGCCGAGGCCAGAGATTGTCATAATGACAGAACGAGACAATGGGACTTGCAGTGTATTTTAACGATGGTGAGGGAACTCAGCGGGACTTTGCCCGGAAGAACTTGCGTCCTGCTTTTTCGATCGAAACAGGCCAGGTTCCCAGAACTTACCCACCCTAGTGACGGGGTGGCGTAATCTGCGTAATGACGCGTAATCTGCGTAATCTCGGCGCTCAGTTAGACTAAACGGAGGCACTGCTGTTGTGAGCGTGGCGCATTTTTTTCGAAGTCAGTGTAACGACGTCCGACAGGACGTCCGCCAGCCGACCAACCCGACCGACACTTGTACATACCGTACTCCAACATTCTCCCTCTTCAACACTGGACTCCAGCGGCGCTGAACTTTCCCAAGGACGCCAACCACCCGCCGACCAGTCTCCGACTGACAAGCGTCGCTTCTGCCCTCCAGCTCGGTGAACCCAAGCTCCCTGCTGACCGGTCTGCAGCTGCGCCCTCTGATATAGCCGCCGTCAGCGCTCAAGGCTTGCCTACGGCCCAAGCGGCGTCTCTCAGCTGACAAGCGGCGGCGACAGCGCGCCTGTGCAAGACCGGACTTGCGGCGACGAGCGGACGACGCCGAGATAGCGTCCCTCTCCCCTCCCCTCGCCGCACATAAATACCCTCTCCGATTCGACAACCGACAGTCTGTGTACATACGAGTCTGCCTTTTGTAAAGCTCGCCATTTCGTGCCCCGTTCCTTGTACTGTTCGCCAGTGTGTGTGTACAGAAGTTTGTATAGAAGAACCGTGTACACGCGCAGTCAGACTGGCCGCTTCAGTACAGTCAGCATGGTCGATTCCGAACAACCGTCCTATTCAAATCGAAAGCGTAGCGTCTGTCCAGTACAAATATGCGTACATTTGGCACGTTTTTCTATAACGACCACGCAACACCAACCGGAAATTCTCCACGTTCCACGTTGGCCTACCAAAGACTTTACTTTCAGTCCCTTGGTATATTTTTGATTTGTTTAGCATATTCTGAAAGAATTCTGTGCGCATGAAGTCGTCGACGTGGCTGCTGTTGGCGCTGTCGGCGTGCCTGTTGACCGATCTGTCGACAGCGGACGTCAACTGCGTTCGTGCAGCGCAGAGTCGAAAACCCGACCCGACTGCGATGGAAAGAACTGGCGGCCTTGGCAAATGGTGCTGTGGCGGCGCTGACGAGTGCAACGACCCGTCAGTCTGGCTGCCCTCGCTGGCCACCGAGAAGCCGGAACCTGCGCCGTCGGCAAAGCTCGAGAACTCGAAAGCGTCGACCTACTCCTGCGCGGACGAACCGCCATTCGTCGGCCAGCTGCACAACCGGGCCAAGTACCCCTTCTGTGACTACCGGGCGTACTTCACCAACGGCGAAGTGTCGCGGATGGAGGTGAAGTGCGGCGGCGACGCCAAGTACGCGAGAACGGTTTCTGTTGAGCAGCCGGCGCATTCCTCGGCGGCGGCCGCCGAACTTGGATTCGGCTACCTGTTCACCGCACTCTTTGCGGTGGCCTGCGTCGGCGCCGTCGCCTATCCAGGGGGCAACTGCATCCCCGTCCGCGTCAAGAGGTGGCTTGGACTGGAAGAGGAGCAGGTGGAGCGCAAGCCCAAGATTCGCAAAAAGCGCAGACGGCGGCAGAGGGGCCGCGCCCGGGCTTCGACCGCTTCAACTGCTTCAACGCAGCAGACTGCGACGGCGACAACGGCCCGCGCACCGTCCATGGCCGTATCGACGGCGTCCGCGCCGTCGACGGCGGTCTCGACTCCGCCCGCGGCGGTCGCGGTCCCGCCGCCGCCCTCGTCGGCGGCCCCGTCGCCGCACTGCTCCCTTCGGCCGCTCGCTCGTCACGCCGCCCACCCGCCCTCCATCTCCGCTGCGCCGTCTTGCCCCACTACGCTCACGGATGGTCCGGATACCCTGACGGGGTTGAGCGACGACGTTTTCGATTACGACTGGACCCAGTCCTCTGCCCGCGCCGTCCAGCGGGAGCCGTCTAAGAAGAAGTCGCACAAGAAGAAGACGTCGAAGACGCCCATCAGTCCCGACGTATACACAGCCTCTGCCCCCTGAGTACTGTCGATATGAGTGCCAAGCCGTGCCTCCTACCACACGATTCTCTTTGTGATTCTTTCTCTCTTTGTCGATTCTTTCTTTCTCTTTGTGCGCGAACGGAAGTCGCTTGGAGAAGAATACTTACTTTGAGTTAAAAGTGTTTATTCTTACTTAGAAGAGAAATAACTTTACTTTCTCACGATCGAACCTTTAACGCGGAACAAGCCCACAGAGTGTTCCCAACAAATTGGAGCATCAGGCAGAATTCATCAGGCAGGATTCATCGTCAGTCAAGGGCGGCGTCGTCAGTGGTCGAGTGGATCCCTCGAGATCACCGGTCAGGTCGTGCAGTTTAAGTCGAAACGAGGAGCCGGCTGTCCTATTCAACGGCGGTCGAGCTGCAAGTCGAGGCGTGTGGGGCCGGCTGTCCTGTTCGAAGGCGGTCGAGCTGTACGAAGGCGTGAGGCGTCCGTCGTCCCGCTGAGAGGCGATCGAGCAGTTCGAGAGCGGGCGGAATTGGGCGAGCAGAATCGAGCGAGCAGTTTGGGGGTTGTGGACCCTCCGGGCGCTGCCTGCGAGTTTGGTCGTCGAGCGGTGGAAGACTCGAATCCGAAGCGGCTGCCGAGGCCGGGGCCGCTCAGGACGTCGACATGGCACCGCGTGTCGAGCATGTGGCCGTGGAGTTGGAGAGAGCGCCGGCGCAAGCGCGTCAAGACGACCAGGCGTCGAAGGCGGCGGCTCGACGCTGCGTTGTCGGCCGGCTTGCCGTTGCCGGCCGTGGGCGACGCCGCCGAGCTGACCTGTCCGCTGCCACAGCAGAAGTCGACCTCTCGTCAGCAGCGGCACGGCTCGGTGGTGCGCGAGAGGACGAGGCCGTGCAGCGTGCGCCTCCTGCCGCTGTCGCCTCAATCGACTGAGCCATCTGCGGACACGCCAGCGCACAGTGCACGAAGTGGGTTGATTGTTGTTTGTTGCTGTTGTTCAAAGTGGTTCGTTGTCCCGTGCGAGGATGTTCTCTGCCTGTGGGCGCGACGGACAGTTCCGTTGCGTTTCTTACAGTTGGCGGTGTCGCGACGGTCTGTGCCGACAGGGGCCGTGTCGACAGCATTTTTCCGTTCAGGCAGCTCGCGGCAGCAACGGCCGTGGGTGCGTCGGAGCGAGCGGAAGCGGCGAGTCGTCGATTACGCCAAATCCCTCACCGACAGGAACGCAGACGACGGAGGGACGGCGTCGACAGGGGCGCCTCGTCGACAGTAAGCTACGACCGACTGGTCCTGGAAGTTCAGCGGTTCGATACCTTGGTTTCTCTCTTTTGACACGGGTGGGGGGGCCGATTTTGACTGGTTTTTTTTATGTAATTCAACGTGTATAATTTCGTAGTTAGTGCAGACACCGAAAGTGAAGCAGTCCATAACTGTGGTTATAGAGAGCGCGGCCGTCTTTGCGTGCAGCGCGTGCCCACGAACGTTTTCGTCGGCGGCGTTTCACGCGGCGCATTTTGGGCGGCTGCACGCGGGCGAGCGGCCGTTCCGCTGCGAGTGGGCCGACTGCGCGTACGCGGCCAAGCAGCGGCCGGTGCTGAAGAAGCACGTCGCGGCCGTGCACGAGAAGCGGAGGCCGCACGTCTGCGCCGTCTGCGGCAAGGGCTTCGCGCAGAGCGGCACTCTCGCCGCGCACCGCGTCGTCCACACGAGCGAGCAGCCGCACTCCTGCGCCCGCTGCGGCCAGCGCTTCCGCTGCTTCCGGGGCCTCAGGGTGCACGAACGGACTATCCACCTGGTCGGTTGATCGCAGTGCGAACACGTGCGCCCCGTTCCCTCGATTGCATGTTGCAACCCGCTTTCACCGTCACTCAGATGGAGCGTCGTTTCAAGTGCGCCGTCTGCCGTCGCCTGTTCTCGCAGAGCAGCCATCTGACCACGCACCGGCGCGGCGTCCACGAGGGCGTCAAGCCCTTCCACTGCTCCCTCTGCGACTTCCGCAGCGCGCGGAGCGACAACGTCCGCGCGCACGAGAGGGCCGCGCACAGCGTGCGAAGCGATTGAGGGGACCGCCCGTGTTACTGTGTATGTTGCGCGAAGGTGGAAGTGCAAGTTTTTTTGTTGAAATAGTGGTTGCAGTGCCAAAGATCTGCGCTTGTGATGAGTTTTGCCGCCGCGATGTTGGCGAACGCGTCGATTGTTCGCGGACGTGTTCTAAATACGTAATTGTTGTGACTTGATTGTTCCTACGGTCGCACGTTTGAATTTTACAATGGACGAGCAGTTACAAGGCACCTTCAAAAAGTACCGTGCTTCTAGACGATATATTTGCATATGTATGTAGTTGGGTAGTAACAGAATTACGGTACGGTAACAGTAGTGATGCACAGCAATTTTTCCAGCAATGTTAGTGAACGGAGCGAATGTACTTCTTATG
>JASAMY010001517.1:0-24475 GCA_030248085.1 Paralinhomoeus sp. GSCO2_6 | reverse complement strand
TGAAAAGACCACTCAGAGGCAATAGGGGAGTGGTGATGGCAACCTACCTAGCTAGGTTACCTTTCCCTAGTAGGTTACCTAGCCTTTTTTTGGCCTAGGTAACCTAACCTAACCTACCTAGCGCGAAAATCGAGGCTTGCCTGTTACCCTAACCTACCTACCTAGATTTTGCCGTTACCTACTAGGTTACCTACCTTAAGCTAAAATTCGTGGACTCAAAAAATGGATTTGTGCAAGCAGAAACATTTTAATACGGGTGGGCTGGCGTGGCTATTGTTTGCGTTTGCGGCGGTCGGGTTTGATTGCTTGTTGCATTGATGTTGGCAAGAAGATCACTTCTTTGTCCGCTGCGTCTCTGACGAGATATTCGTAGCCTTGTGTACATTGTAGTCTATTGGACGTCTCCCGGAAACTTAAATCTTTGCCAATGCTCCTAAGAACACCTACTGAATCAGTGGGTGGGCGGGTGGGTGACTCTTGAGACCCCCAAACTCGACGTGATAGGTTGTACAGTATTATTAAGGAAAAATTTGCAGGTGGCTGCAAAAAAAAGGTGAATATGTGACGCTATTTTGTTAAAGTCCAGTTTGAAAAAGAGGTGTATAATCAAGGCACGCCTCAAGCCACTTACGCTTTGCAGCTGATCAACTTCAGTTTTGAACGAACCGTGTATAAAAACTGAACAGAAAACCAGCAACACGTAGCATATTTGGCATTTTTTTGTGTTCGCGTGCATGCGAAGGTGCAGTGGCAATTATTAGGACCTACACACACACTCTGCATTCACATATGCCGCATGACAGAATGCCACTTGCTTGTGAGACAGACAGGAAGGGCCCCATGATCTTGCACATGGAACACAATGCACGCGCAGGCTTGCACGCACGCACGCACGCACGCACGCACGCACGCACGCAAGCACGCACGCACTCACGCACGAGAAGAAAAATGGTGCATTGCACTATGCAAACATTGCTACGGTCATCATGGGATGAAATGCTTAAGGGGAATGACGAATGAACCCATTACCGTATGTATGCATTACCTACACATCACTAACTGCAGTGGCAACCTACATGTCGCAAATGTTAGCAGGGTGCTGATTATTTATCCAGGAAGTCTGGCCGTGCAGGTCCATGGTAATGACCAATGGCAATGCATTGTCAGAGAGAGATGAGATGTGAAAGGGTTGCTGTTGCGTTTTGGCTGAATGAGGGTGGCTCACACAAAAAATGCCGAATATGTGACGTGTTGCTGGGTTTGGTTCAGTTTTTATACACGGTTTGTTCAAACTGAAGTTGATCAGCTGCAAAGCGTAAGTGGTTGAGGCATGCCTTGATTAATACCCCTCTTTTTCAAACTGGACTTTAACAAAATAGCGTCACATATTCACCTTTTTTTGCAGCCACCTGCAAATTTTTCCTTAATACAGTGTTTTTTCGTTAGACGAGCATTGATACGCAAAACCTAGCCTGCCGGCACGCACGCACGCTCGCACGCATGTATGCACACACGTGTGCGCGCGCCCCCCCGCACGTACACACGCTCGCACGCACGCACGCACGCACGCACGCACGCACGCACGCACGCACGCACGCTCGCACGCACGCACCATACAGACATTCAGCAGCAGACAGGAATGCACACATGCCCCAGCGTACCAAAAAAAGCAAATGTAGCGTGGAATCCCTCAATCGCAGTAGGAGACACGCATTGTATAGAAACGAGCACAATAAAGCATTGCCACTTCAGTAAACACAAAAATGCGTGCGTCACAAAGCACTGTTTTTCGACTTCAGACTACACCAGTTCAAAGCTGCCAGTGCCGCACGGGTTTCACCTGGCCAAAGGGAATTTCGCAGCCGCGTTAACCCGAGATTTCGTTAATTACCTTCTCACTAATGAGAAAGCGAAACAGTTTCTCAACTGGTTGAATGGCACAGCGGTGGCGGACGAACATTTCTGGCCGACACTGGCGTACAACTTTGACAAGAGCGGCGCGCCCGATTCCGAACACAGCGTCGGGAAGCTGAGTACTGTAATTACTTTGAGGTTTTTGTACGTGCATACTGTATGTGGAAAGCTGGGTTTTGTGGTTAGTGCGCGTGCTTTTCATTCAAGCTTGCGTGCGTGCGTGCGTGCGTGCGTGCGCGCGTGTGTACGTGCGTGCGTGCGTGGGTGCGTGCGCGCGTGCGTGCGTGCGTGCGTGCGTTCGTGCGTGCGTGCGTGCGTGCGTGCGTGCGTGCGTGCGTGCGTGCGTGCGTGCGTGCGTGCGTGCGTGCGTGCGTGCGTGCGTGCGTGCGTGCGTGCGTGCGTGCGTGTGTGCGTGCGTGCGTGCGTGCGTGAGTGCTTGCGTGAGTGCGTGCGTGCGTGCGTGCGTTCGTGCGTGCGTGCGTGCGTGCGTGCGTGCGTGCGTGCGTGCGTGCGTATACGTACGTTCGTGCGTGCGTGCGTGCGTGCGCGCGCGCTTCGTCTATCACATAACTTGCCTTTCCAGCCTCAGAACCTTTGCTACCCTACAAGGTCCGCTATGTCAAGTGGGGAGATGACGAGAAGGTTTCGTGCTATGGGAAATTCGTTCACGACGTGTGCGTATTGGGCGTTGGCGATTTGAAAGACGTCGTCGACAAGGACTATCTTTTCGTCAACAAGATTTATTTGGACTATCAATCCGCAGTTGGCCTGTGTCTGGAGAAACGACTTACAGAAATTAATTGAAATTTGGTTTTGAATGTGGAGATTTTTGCAGCCAACGGTCAAAATTGCTGTGGTTTGTACACCGTGTTGCAAGTTTCGGTTGCGAAGTGGGAAACGCGACACAACGCAGTGTACAAACAAATTGAAAAACCATTCTTTGCAGCCTTACTTACCCCACAGTCAAAATTTTATTATTGAAGAGCTTGGGGTCCCAATTAGGGACCTTCCTCAGTTCACAAAAAAAAACCAAAAACGCACACTAGAACAAGTTGAAAAACGTTCAAAAACGAACTACGCACGCACTCGCGCACCACGCACGCACGCACGCACGGACGCGTGCACGCACGCACGCACGCACGCACGCGCGCGCGCGCACGCACACACGCACGAACACACGCACGCACGCACGCACGCACGCATGCACGCACGCATGCACGCACGAAAGGGCACGCACGCAAACACACACGCACGCACGCACGCACGAACACACGCACGCACGCACGCATGCACGCACGCATGCACGCACGAAAGGGCACGCACGCAAACACACACGCACGCACGCACGCACGCACGCACTTTGCTGACTCCAATTGGCTTACTGTATCGCCTCGTCGTCTTGCCCTCTGCTCTTTCGTCGGCGCTCGCGAGATCACGGCGTGCGACGCGTCTCAGATGTCGGCGTCGACACCGGGCCAATTATCTCGCCACAGGTTGGCGCGCGCGCTATAGGTGTGCACAGCTATACATGTAGCTAGCAGGGCGAGTGGGCAGAATAAGTCGTGCGAGCCGACTCAGGTGTCCCTTCGGTGCGGCCTCAATAATTGATTTGGGAGGCGCGGCGACGTTTGCCCTCGCACCGTCTCGGGTTCCGGGTAGGAGAAAAGTGAGCAGCCGATTGAGATCGCGCCAGCCTCGTTGCTAACGAGTTCAAAGGAAGGCAGATAGGAAAACGAATTGGGGCAGGGCTACCGTAATCGTTGGCGTCTGCCTGCAACAAGTGTCGAGTCGGTGTCAAAGTCTGCACGACGCTGCGAGGACATGGGTGAGACTAAATTGCGAGACAACAAAAACCGCGCTGCCTATGACGACTTTCGGATGCATTTGAGCTGTAGCCTGTAGCAGAAGTGACGACTTTTTCAAAGCTTCAAACCTAATGAGACCTGGAGGACCTGGACCCGATAGGGATGGTCTTTTGACGGATCCTCTTTACAAACAATTGATCCAACCAAAGTGCATGGTAGAGCCGTAGGCGTTTTGTCATTCTCAGAACCCTCCAAATGATTAAAATGGTCTCGCAATTGCACAGTTTCTTGAAATCCAAAAATGCTACATACAGGTCGCACGCTGCCGGCGCCCGTGTCGTGCCAGGTGTGCGGGGACAAAAGCTACGGGAGGCATTACGGTGTCTTCTGCTGCGACGGCTGCAGTTGCTTCTTCAAGCGAAGCATACGCAGGAACATCAAGTATACATGCATCTGTGAGTCCACTCGCGCGTGCGTGCGCGCGTGCGTGCGGCAGCTCTAGAGTTCAACGAGAGCCAGTCTGTCCAAAGAAATACGGTAGCACACGCCACATTTCTTTGGCAACCGCTCTTTGATCAGCTACAGTACACAGAGAGACGAGCAAACTGCAAACATCCAAGAATATACATCAGGGGCACAACAAATCTCATGGTCGGGATGATATTGAAATATTCGCAATCCCTCTTAGCGGGCGACGGTGGCTGCGCGGTAGACAAGGCGCGTCGCAACTGGTGCCCCGCCTGCCGACTCAAGAAGTGCATCGGCGTGCACATGAATCGGCTGGGTGCGATGTATAAATTGAAAATACAGTAATCCTGTGCATCCTTGCATTGGGCTTAGATCGAGTAAGCGAAACCCAAGGCAGCAATATGCAAGGCAATACCTAGGTAGGCTTTGCACAAAAAACATGGTTTTGCATGGTTTAGCGGTTCAAAAAGAGCGCGGCCCTCGCAAATCGCGACTCCTGAACCAATCCTCGACCCGCCAGGCCGTTTCCAATCGACGCGGCGCCATACGAACCGCTTTCGTTGGCGCCGTTAAAAATACTCACCAAAATAACGCGAACACCGAATCCGACGAAATGGAACAGGAAAGTTGCGGAGAGGAGAAACTGACTGAATTTTCAAAAACAAAAGCAAACGAAAAATACGAAAACGGCAAGAAGTACGAAACCATTGCTACAACGGCGCTAAAGCTGGCTGGCGACAGTGAGTTTTTTTTGCAGTTTTGGTGTGGTGATGCGTGCGTTTGTTCGTGCGTGCGTGCGTGCGTGCGTGCGTGCGTGCGTGCGTGCGTGCGTGCGTGCGTGCGTGCGTGCGTGCGTGCGTGCGTGCGTGCGTGTGTGCGTGCGTGCGTGCGTGCGTGCGTTTGTTCGTGTGTCTCTATGTCTAAAGACCCGTTTAGGTCCCGTTTTGCGATTTGTGTCAGCCAAGGAAAAATTGGAAATTCTAACGCGCCATTGGATGCGCTTTTTCCTGGTATATATCGGCGCGTCGCAGCCAAAAGTGGTTAATACTGTTGAAGACTCGAACGCAATGGTAGACGCAAGATATAATTTTTACATTACACAACTCGCAAAAATAAATAAATATCCTCCAGGCGCAGAATCTACTGAAATCAATTCACAGTTTGTCACTGGACCTGCAGGAAGTTCGTCTCATGATGTCCCTGCTGATTTGCAGAGCGGGTGAGATTTTTCAGTTTTTAATTAAAAATTACAATTTTAACCGAGAAAGACGATTTAGAAAAATTTAATCATCTCATGGACGCCTACAAACTACTGTTGTCCCTTCATAATGCCAGGTTTAAATCGGCGGACGCTGGGAGATACGCAAAGCAACTGTTGATTGTCGAGAGTTTACACGAGGTACGGTATATAGGCATTTTTAAGATTACGATACACTTTTACGAAAATTAAAAAAGTAAAGCGACAGTATGAAACGTAAATCACTCGGAAGTTTTGAAGTTAATCTGTGTAGTGCGTAACGTATTTTAAACTGCTCTAACGCCTTCACAAATTAACTTTACGAATGTGGTTGTATTTTAGATTCCGATCGACAATATTAAGGACACGGTATTGGGCAGTGTCACCTCACCAAATTTTGAAAAACTCTCCCTGCTTCACATTCTTAGGAAGGAATAAATAAAAGACTTTTCACATTCAATTTGAATTGAACGTTGATAGTTTCGTCTGTGATTCATCTTTCCTGTGTGTGATAATAATTGTCTGTGATCGTTTTGCGATTTACCATACTGTTGTGTTATCCAACTGTTGTAATTGGTGATACCTTTAAGAAAATTGTCGTACAGTGAACGATATTCACTCTTGTGCGGAAATTGTATTACTTTTTTTAACGTGCTATAAGCGGTCTTACCGTATCTGTAGCTGCAGTTTAGAGCAGTAGCGTATTGGCACTATACCAGTTTGTACATGTTAATTTTTTTCTGAATTTTTTGCGCGTCGGGCCGATACGCCAAAGGTGTTACAAGTGTTACAAGTGTTACAAAGGGTACGGTACAATTTGCAAATTTACATACAGCTGTTTTTCGTTGGCTCGGAATCGCTTTGTTCTGTTAATTTGATAGTCGTTTTGCAATGCAAAAATTGATTAGTAGCTGTTAGAAAATGAAGCGAAAAAGCCAGCGCGTACCGCCCGAACTTTGGGAGCGAGACGACGTGCAGAGTATTCTGGATAGCTTGCGACGGCGCGATGGGGCGCACACTTTTTGATCAGCAGTTGCAAGAATCGTGGTAATATAAAGCAAAGACGTCTTTTTTGCTTTTGAACACTTGATGGGAGCTGCAATGCAGGAATTGACGGGGTGCGAAGTCAGCTTCATGACCGTATCCCGTCACGTCAAAGACCCTGGCATGGGCTGCCGGCCGATTGACCCAAGTCGACCGCATGAAAAAACGCAGAACCTGGTGGCGGTGGCAGCAGCCGCACAGCTGCGAGAGTCAGCCACCATCCCACAGCTACTACCACCGCCGCCGGCTTCATCTTGGGCTTCAGGCTCGAGGCTTCATCTTGGGACGCTGGAAGTGGGAGGGGTGTCACGTTTGCCTCACTGGAATTAGTACTCCTCCCCCGTCCCCTCCCGTTTTCACTAGCCTCTTTGATTGATCGATCCCTTGCTTGAATCACAGTGGGATGGGGCTCCGTGCTAACCTACTACCTCCAACTCCCAGCCCTCTCGCTTTGTACGGTTGTTTCTGGCGTGTGTTTGTTTACTGTGCGTTGGCCTTGTTGCAGCGTACGCGTTGTACACGTTGTCGAGTTTGTTGGCTCTTCAGAGCGCTGTTTTGTAGAACAGATCGGTTCGGTACATCTGACCAACTTTTCCGCTGAACTTTCGCAGCAACTTTCACCTCTCTTTCAAGGAAACAATTCTAAAGTTTTGTATTGTTGCTGACTCCTTAGTCGTTATTACATCGCTATTATTAGGCATGTCTAAGCGTAGTCGAATTCAAATTATTGGGGTCTCATAGCGAATGCATGCTTGCCAGCAGACGACAGACTCAGACTTTGGCGCATCCTTGGCGTATCGGCACATTTGGCGTATCCGCTTTGGCGTATCGGCACGGAACCATTTTTTGTTTTTGTCTCAGTTGTTGAAACGAAGCGAGAGGAGCGAAGATCATCTGAAATGGGTTTCACCAACAAGGTTTGTGCTTTCTTTTGTGTACTAAAAGTGCATTCGAAATTTGTGTTTATTAAAATAATTAATAATGGATTTTATTGCAGTAATAGCGACTCAATTCAGGCCATTGTCATCGACGGAAAGGGCCACCTGTTGGGTCGGCTTGCCGCTCTCACGGCTAAGCAGCTGCTTCTGGGTATTTATTTATTAATTAACACACAAAATATATTTAATAATTAAACCATTAATACAAAAATCTTTAGGCCAGAAAATCGTGGTGGTTCGCAGCGAGGAGATCAACATCAGCGGCAACTTCCATCGCGCCAAATGTAATGATTAAAATTGGAAGAAATTGCAAAGAATTGTAGTTTTATTAAATTTCTGTTAGCACTCGTGATTGAAGAATATATTTAGCCCAACTAATTCAAAAATTGTTGCGACAATTGCGCGGTACGCCTCGTAACCCGAAAGTCTCTACTGTTAAAAGTTGAAATGCATGCCATAAATTTCAAAATTAATAAATATAAATTATTAAATCCTTTTAGTGCGGTATTTGTCGTTTCTGCGCAAGCGCTGCAACGTCAACCCCAAGCGCGGACCGTTCCACTTGCGGGCGCCCGGCAAGGTCTTCGTCCGCACCGTCAGGGGTACGGTAGAAATTTGCATATTTGTTAATACATAGTTTATTAGGGAATAAGTGAAATTTTTCTGTGATTGCTCGAGTGTAAAGCACGCGCCCGCACATACTCGCGCACACACCCACCACGAGCCTACAATGATTTTAAATATTTGTGCAAATCAGAAAAAGGAGAAATTTTCACATCACAATCTCACCCACCCTTTTACCTGCACCTCCTAAAAATCTGTTTTTCTCTCCCCCACTGCTGGTTAGGTTAGGTCCTGCCGATCTGAGGTCCTCACGCGCGTTCAGGCATGCTGCCGCACAAGACCTACCGAGGCAAGCAGGCGTTGCTGCGCCTGCGCGCCTACGAAGGAGTGCCGGCGCCCTACAACCTCCAGAAACGCCTTGTGGCGCCCTCCGCGCTGCGCGCCCTCTGCCTCAAGCAGCGCAGAAAGGTACCCCCCCCCCATACATGTAACCGGGTTTTTGAAGTGGGGGGGGGGTCTGAGAGACTTCTGGGGGGGGCGTGGGGGTACTCAGATTTGAAGAGGGAGGGGGTCCCAGAAGGGAAAAAAATGTTCCAAAATACAGGGTGGGCCACCGTAAACTTCGAACGTTTGATCGCTAATTTCTCAAGAGTTCCTGCTTGGATTTTGTTGAAATTTTGAGCTGTTATGCAGAGAGGTCTAACTTAGATCCACGACAAGTTTCAGTTCATTCCACCCACCCAATCGTCTGTTATGGCCTACTGTAGTCAATTTTCAAAGTGCGAACGATGACTATCAACACTCTTGGCGCACCACTTAGCTACAGATCGGCGAATCTTGGAGTTCAGCGTCAATGTGTTCAAACGCGCACTCAATGGCTTCTTTGAACTGTTCAACAGAATTTTGCGACTGGGTATTTACGATATCTTTCACGATGCACCAGATGGAGAAGTCGACAGGACTGAGATCTGGCAGTCTAGGAGGCCATTGAATCGGTCCCTTTTGGCTCACCCAACGGTTGGGAAAGGCCTGATCCAGCCAGCTGCTGACGTTTTGTGGCTAAGTACCTTCTGTAACCATTATGTAGCTAAGTGGTGCGCCAAGAGTGTTGATAGTGATGGTTGGTACTTTAAAAATTGACTTCTTCTCTATGGTAGGCCATAACAAATGAATGGGTCGGTCGAATAAACTGAAATTAGCCATGGATCTAAGTTGGACCTCTCCGCATGAGTGCTCAAACTTTCAACAAAATCCATGCAGGAACGCTTGAGAAATTAGCGATCAAACGTCCGAAGTTTACGGTGGCCCACCCTGTAGTGTCTAAATAGGCACTTTTCAGTCAAAAATAGGTCAAAAATGCCTTAAAATAGGCTATAAATAGCGTTATTTAGCTGTTTTAAGGCCAAAATGCACTGAGAAAGGCAAAAAGTACACTACTTTGTACAATTGTTGGCAAGTTGGAAAACTTCAGGAAAATTCTGGGGGGGGGGCTGGGTAGGGGTAGAATTCTGGCTGGGGCGGGCAACCCCCCCCCCCCCCCCCCAGTTACATGTATGCCCCCCCGTGTGTGTTGGTGTGTGTGTGTGTGTGTGTGTGTGTGTGTGTGTGTGTGTGTGTGTGTGTGTGTGTGTGTGTGTGTGTGTGTGTGTGTGTGTATGCGCGCGTGCGTGCCTCTAGCTTTTGTAGTTGTAACAACGAGTGTACAAAAGACTGTTCCGCACATGGCAATGCGCAATTTGCATATTTACGTCTTGGTTTCAGTACTGCAAGGTGGGTCGTCTCTGTCACGAGGTGGGCTGGCAGTACCAGAGCGTCGTGGAGAAGCTCGAGCAGAAACGCAAGGTGCGCTCCCCCCCCCCCCCCGCAGTCGGCATGACCGTATAAGCGCATATTTACGCTTATATTCATGCAGCGCGTGCGTGTGTGTGCATCGAATGCGTAGTAAGCTGCTGGATGCCTATTGCTTGTGCTATGTCTGCTGGGGCATAGCCTGAGGAAATCGGCCCATTTCTCTCTCTGTGTGTGCGTGCGTGTGTGGCCTACAGCTTGGGGGGAGGGGGTTTAGTGGGGCACACTGCGTGTGCTAGGGTGCTGTGCCATTGAAATGTCCCGGGGGGGGGGTTGCTGTGAGACAAATGGCACGAATTGGTGCCGCTTTTTGTGTCAAGAATATGCTGCTTTTGAGTTTTCATTCACTGCTCTTTGGTATGCACACATGCATACTTACTACGCCATGAATACGGTACTTATAGTACCTTCTATGTCACAGGTCAAGTCGAAGCTCTTCTACGAGCAGAAGAAGGCAACCGAGGTAGTCTCGCCTGCTTTGTATGCAGATTATTGTGCCCATACATTTATTTGTGACTTGTAGAATTACCAGGCTTTCCAAATTTGCGACTACACGCTCCACGTGTTTTTTTTTTAATTTGGCATTTGTTTTGCATTTATCTTCCTCTCCCGCTAGTGATTAGTCAGCTAGTTAATTGCTCAATTACCATCTGGGTAGCGAGCTAATTAATTTTGCGCTAATTGCGTTTAGAAGCTGCGTCGCAAGGCGGTGGAATCGGCCAAGACGGAGATTGCGCCCTATCAGAAGCTCATTGAAAGCATGGGCTACAACTGAAAAGGAAAACGTTGATTTTTTTGAAAGTGTGAATTTCGAAATTCACAATTGAGACGGCTAGGAAACCCGCACGGTTGTTTCTTTTCTCTCTGACATTTTGTCGTTGTCGGTTGAAAGGAGTTGAGCGGATGGCGTTGGAGGATTGTAGTAGTAGTTGTTGTTGTTGTTGTTGGATAAGGGGCATATAGCATAATGGCTCATATAGCATAACCATCTCCATGACGCCTACCCGTCTAGAGCCGCATAATTAGCCAAAGACGTTCGGAAGAACGCCATCTGTAATCTAGGGCGACGGCACGAGAAGATCCATTGAGAGGGAAGTCTTCAATCTAGTGGATCCATCAAGAATCGAACCCAGAACCGTGCATGCAAGAGGCCGATTCTTTGCCACTAGGCCATACGCTGCCCGTTGGAGGATTGGAGGTGTTGCAAGCTCAGTCCCGGGCTTCTAAATCGAGTGGGGGTCCTGCAGGGTCAACCACCCCAGACACTGTTTACACGCAGCGCGCGGATAAACACCGCCACCATGATTGGGACGTTCCCAACGTGTGGCGAGGAATTCTGACGCAAGCGTTCGGGTGCATGCGTAACTCGCTGCGCCATCAATCAATGTGGGTGGCCATTTGTCGCCAATTACCACCTTTGCGTCTGTGGGCGCCATAAAGACACCGAATTATGCTCGAAGGCGTTGGGTAATTGGTGCGTAGGTGCGCCAGCACTGATTGGCCAATTCCTCACTTTATACACGCATCTTTCCTGCACGAGGAAAAAGCGAATCGAAGAAAATGGCAACGAAATTTGTTGTCGGTGTTATTTTGGTGTGCCTAACGGCTGGCTCTGCCGTCTTCGTCAGCAAGCGATTCCAGTGGGAGGATTTGTTGCTGGAAGGGAAGGGGCCGTGCAAGGACCACCTGTTCTTGCAACTAGTCAGGAGTCTAAAGGATGATAGTGAGTTGAGGGGAGTGCGTGCGTGCGTGCCAGTATGTGTGTGCGTGCCGGTGCATGTGTGTTGGCTGCGTACGTGCGAGCGTTCGTGCGCGCGTGCGTGCGTGCTCGCTGCGGGCGTGCCGGTGCGTGTGGTGTTGTGGTTCATGCGTGTGCGCGTGCGTGCGTGCGTGTGTGTGTCGGTGCGTGCGTGTGTGCCAGTGCGGGCTTACCGGTGCGTGCGAGCGTGTCGGTGCATGCGTACGAACGTTCGTGCGTGCGTGCGTGCGTGCCGGTGCGCACCCGTGCGTGCGTGCGTGCCGGTGCGTGCGTGCGTTCACGTGTGCGTGTCACATTTCAGTGCCTGTTGACACGACCACAGCCGAGGTAGCGTTGAGCCTCTCGAAGTTGGCCAAACAGCTACCCAGACAAGAGCAGCTGGCCCTAAGTCGTCTAGCGCACAGCTTTCAGCGCTGCTATCTCGTGACGAAACAGGGCCCTTTGGGATGAGCAGACGGATTACGGTATGAACATAGTCAAAAGCGTCTCGATCCATCCGATAAATGTCCAGAGAAGCCACACTGGTTTCGCTCGCTGCGTCGATTTGTGATACCCACTGTACTCGGGAGTATTTGCAGCATCGGGTTGAATGTGTGGCGCACAGGAACTGACACAGATGCAGCATTTTGATTTGCGGATGCGCGCACGCACGCACACACTGACACATTGTACGGAAGCGCACTACGGCAAAAGAAGGTGCGTGCCATTATATACTCCACCTCTATTCTGGTACAGGGCGTACAAATTTCGCGTCCTTTTCATGGCCTGTTTTCCAGTACAATGTCTGCCGAATGTCTTTGTCCTGTCAAACAATGTTCAACGTACAATGTATAGGGCCAAGTAGCCAACCAAAGGTCTTCCTTCATGGCATGACTATACGTATGTATGTACCTACGAGTACATTAAGTGGCGCGTTCTCACTTCAAAGTTCACTAATTTTCGAAACATCAGACTGGGCCGTGTGCCCCCCTTTTGTGTGGCTCATTCCTTTAGACACACTTATCTGCCGGCGTCTTTTTATATAGCTTGCTTGCAACTGGCGCGAGCTAGACCACCTGTGCCTTTGTGTCCGCTTGTGCGTGCGTGCGTGCGTAAACAAACAATCTTTGAAAGAAGTCCCTATTGGCCATGGCTGCGCTAGCAGATGGGAAGGCTGACAATAAACTGGGTGTTGTGAGGGCCACAGCTTACGTGGTGGGCAACGTGATTGGCAGTGGGATCTTTATAGCGCCCAGCTTCATCGCCGCGAGGGTCTGTTTGACTGTTTTATTTGGGACAGACCCAATGTTGTTGTTGTTGGATTTGGCGTCAATGGCCCTTATAGCATACCCTTCTCCATGATGCCTTTCCGTAATTAGCCAAAGACATTCGGAAGAGCGCCATCTGCAATCTGGGGCAGCGACGGCACGAGAAAATCCATCGAAAAGAAAGCCCTCCAGCTAGCGCATCCGTCAAGAATCGAACCCAGAACCGTGCGCCCAAGAGGCCGACTCTCTACCAGTAAGCCATTATGCTGCCCAACAGCTCATTTGAACAGGCTGTTTTATTTGTACAGGTCGGTTCCGTGGGCCTGTCCCTCTCTGTCTGGGTCGTCTGCGGGCTGGTGACCCTGCTCAAGGCGCTCTGCTATATCGGTGCGGTTTTTGGAAATGAGCTGCTTGCTTGCACTGCTGCCTACCGTACTGCGTAAGCTGGATCCATTGCGTTGTTCGGTTGTTGTTGTTGCATTTGTTGTTTTTGTTATGTAAGATCTGTCACATTGACTGGCCTGGCTTGACTCCACCCGACTTCTCCGTTTGGACAATTCTGAAGGAAGTCGTTTATGAGCAATGGTGGCAGACTGTTGACGAACTCAAATGGGTCATTGAGAATGCGTCGAGGAACTTTGACGCTACGGTTTGTTCAATAATCTGCCGAATCAGTGAAAAACCGTGAAAATTGCGTAGATTTTGATGGCGGCCATTTTAAAAGCTGAAAGCTTTTTCGATTTCGCTGAAACTTGGAGGAAGTCTAAGTTAGACTGACATAATGTGTTAGAAATATGTCATCAAACTCGCTTCATCCACGAGCGAGATAAACTTGAACAACGAGGTGCAGTCGAAGCTGGGCCACTCTGTATGTTGTGGTTTTGATCCGAAATGTCAATCCACAGTCTTTTTTATCATAGTCCCAGGCTTCTCTTAGAGATTGCAAGCATATCACGCTTCAGAGCTGGCCACCAGCGTCCGGAAGGCGGGCGGGGACTTCGCGTATTTGCACTTTGTCGGCTGGCACGCGGTCGCCTTCAGTACCATGTTCGTGCTGACGCTTCTGAGCTTGTCTCTATCCAATGCGACACTCAGTAGGGCCTTTGCTGGCTACATTGTGGAAGGACTCACCGTGATCCTGCCCCACAAGGACGCGGACAGCATCCACGGGGCCGCCATCTGGCTCGCACTAGGGCTGATGCGTGAGGTTTTTAGAATTCGCAGATTGAATTTAATATTTTTGGAGTCATGACTCATGAACGTTTTAGTATTTCTCTGCTGGGCGAACCTGCTTTCTCTGACAAAGTACGCGGCCAATTTGCAAGTGGTGATTACTGTGGCAAAGCTGTCGATCATAGCGCTCATTGTTGCGGCCGGATTCTATGCGCTGATCTTTAAAGGTGTGCGTGCGTGCGTGCGTGCGTGCGTGCGTGCGTGCGTGCGTGCGTGCGTGCGTGCGTGCGTGCGTGCGTGCGTGCGTACGTGCGTACGTACGTATGTCTGTGTGTGCCAGTGCGCGCGCGCCGGCGTGAGTGCGTGTGTGCGTGCACAACGAGAAGCTTTAGGACAGACCGAGAATCTGGAATCTCCTTTTGAGGACAGTAATTGGGAATTGGGCAATTTCGTGCTGACGTGTTATAGTGGCATGTTTGCTTATACTGGCGTAGCAATTCTCGCGTACGGACTGGACGACTTGAAAAAGCCCAAAACGTTTGTTCTACATTTTTCATCGCTACGTATGTAGAACTATGCAAGCTTAAACAGTAAACTTAGCAATTTAAGTTTCCTCGCGTCGTCTTTTCTTTGTTTTTAGCGACGTTCTGCTTTTTTCACCGCTGGCCCGTGTAAGACAAATGAGAAAGTATATTGTCAATATGCATAGGTAAATATCAGGGTGTACGCGGCAGCGTACAACCCTAATATGTGAGCACTTCCTCAATGCGGTTTGTTGAATTTTCAGTCGCTTATAACTCTTGATTGCCTGAACGGATTGTGGCGAATGATAGCTCAAAAGAACCGCCTTCTAGACCGGAATCGAATGAGCCGTCCCGCGTTTTGGTACTCGAACGCGTTAAGACAAATTGTACAAAAATGTTCCAAAAAAGTGGTGTTTTTTTTTTTCATGTTCTGCACACACTTTTAGGGTCGCCGCTCTGGAACGCTACTGTTGATTGGGACGAAACTTGGCGTGAGCACGTAGTATATGATGGCAATTTTGTGCCCCAAGGTAAATTTATCTAGGTGCTTCGGATCTATAGCTATGGCCGATTTGGTCATTTTTCGAAACATAGTCGTTTTATTTTGGCCAAAACCCGACAAGAGTAAAAGTCGAAAAAAAGCCGAGTAAACCCCCAAATATTTTTTGATTTTCGTGAACAGCTTTACAAAGAATGTCTGGGGCGCTTGCATGATATTTGAAATTCTCACCACATAATGAGATATTGGCAACCAAAATTTCGGCAAATCCGACCAAAAAAAGTTTGTGACCTATAGGCGCTTCAACCGTTCGTGACACCGCTGTGCTGTAATGACAAAAGTTAATCGTCCAGACTTGGAATAGGTTACTTTCGACAAATGGGAGCGCTCCGATGCCCGTGTCTCTGTCAGCCCTCTTCGAAAGGCCATTTTTTAGGTGTTTTGTTCCAAAAGTTTGTTAGCTATAGACGCTTCAACCGTTCGTCGCAGAGCTGTGCTGTAATGATGAAAGTTACTCGTCTGGACCTGGAATAGGTGACTTTCGAGAATGGGAGCGCTCCGATTTCCATGTTTCGCAGCTCGACCCTCTTGGCGCACCCCCATTTTGGGCAAAATTTGGATCTATGATCGTGCATTATTTTTCATTTCCTGAACGAATTCTGGCGCGTGATAGCTCAAAAGAAGCGCATTCAAAGGGGGAATCGATTAAGTCATAGCACGCTTCCATACGCTTGTGCATTACCGAGAAGTTTTTGGAGATGGCAGGACCCACTTTACATAACAAGCTTCTTGGTTCGTCGCCCACTCGCGCCTGCATCAATTGGACGGAAACCTCGCAGGCATCCTATGCCGGTGCCTACGGCCTATGCTCCACATCAAAAAATGAAATCGCCGGAGGGACTCTTGCTACATGCCAGCTATGGTTTACTGGGCACATTCTTCTTTTTACCATGTTCCCTAAATCAAGAGGTCGCTGGTTCGAATCCCAGTAACGCCTGCCTGTGCCTTTACGCGTGTCCCCTTGGGAAACCCATCAGCGTTGCTTTACTGCAGTGTCTCCAGTCCATTCCACATTTTTTGTCTCTTTTCTAGGTTCTTTTACCAGAATTTTGGTAATTTTTTGAGCTGGGAAAAATATTTATAGACGAATGCTCGCTACAGCCCCTGATACATGAAAATGACACATCTGCACACCCGCACGCACGCGCGCGCGCGCACGCACGCACGCACGCAAGCACGCACGTACGCACGCACGCATGCACGCATGCACGCACGCACGCATGCACGCATGCACGCACGCACGCACGCACGCACGCACGCACGCACGCACGCACAATGTGTACAGTGGTACACGCTTTTCATAAGCTTTATGGTGCAACACTGAGCATGCGTCCGTTCTGGTCTGCTGCTGTGGGTTTGTATGTTTGTGCGTGCGTGAGTTTTTGATTAATCTTTCTTTTACGAAAAAACACTGTATTAAGGAAAATTTTGCAGGTGGCTGCAAAAAAAAGGAGAATATGTGACGCTCCTTTAGGCCCAGTTTGAAAAAACGCGGTATTAAAAGTAGCCACTTCATCAGATGATCAACTTCAGTTTGGACAAACCGTGTATAATCGAACCAAGCGCAGCAACACGTCACATATTCGGCGTTTGTTGTGTGAGCCATCGCACACAGCCACAACACTACCACTATCAATCCACCCTCACAAACTCTTTCATCTCTCTGACGATGCGCATCATTCATTAGGCATCGTATGGATGGACAGGGCACACAGCCAAAGATTCTGCATAAATAATTTCGCTACCCTGCCCATCTTAAATTTTTAATATGTGGCTTGCCCTTACAGTAAGTGATATGCACCATCAATTCACGATCTTGAGTACCAAGTACATTGCATACCCTACATTCAATCTTCGATTCTCGTTCATCTTTGTTCCGCTTCTGTTAGCCTGTGCCTATGGACGGACGGAACTGCCATCTGTAGACGTCCAGTCAAGGACAAGGCCCGCTCTCGTCTCTGAGTCCAAGGAATGGAAGGCTTCGGTCCTCATGCAGCCTGGACTGCCTTTCCAGTGATCCAAGCGAGCACAACAAACGCCGAATATGTGACGTGTTGCTGCGCTTGGTCGATTATACACGGTTTGTCCAAACTGAAGTTGATCATCTGATGAAGTGGCTACTTTTAATACCGCGTTTTTTCAAACTGGGCCTAAAGGAGCGTCACATATTCTCCTTTTTTTGCAGCCACCTGCAAAATTTTCCTTAATTTCCTTAGAAATGGAATATTTGTAAATAAAATGCACAAAATGTACACAAAGACACAAATTCAATTTAAATGTGCCGCATGAGAAACGTGGACTCAGCGAATCAGTAAAAACGTTACACAGTACAGTGCATATCATGGTGACGTATAGGTAAACAAAAACGAGATATCCCTCGAAGTGTTTAGAACTCTGGTGACGGCAACAAGCGCCGCGGTGGTGATAGTGGTTGTGGCTTATCTTTCGATAAACCTCAGCTTCTTTGCGGTGCTACCCAAAGAGGAAATTATTCGCACGCCGGCCGTGGCTGTGGTATATTTTTAAATAAATTCAACTTTGAATTCAAACTTGGGGCTAGGCTGGACAGCCTTGGCTGGAGAAGGGTACTATTACGGTTTCGGTTATACGCTATAGGCTTACGGTTCCCGGAATCTTCGTTCGAAATCCCGAAATGGTTTAAAATAGGGGTGCTGTAATTATACATATCTTTCTAGGTGTTTAGCAAGAAGGCTCTGAGCTTCTTCGTCTACGTCTTGCCCTTGCTGGTTGGCTTGCAGATTTCAGGAAGCGTCAACGCCACCATATTCATAACGTCCAGGTTTTCCCGAGATTTTTATTTTGCTGCAAATGTGTCAGTGTATCTCATTTAATTATTTTTGTAGGTCTATTTTGTTGGTTTAGTTGTATGGTATTGAAGTTCTGAAATCTGAAGAGCGTGCATTGTGCCCAATGGTAATGATAAAAGAAAACAAATGAAAAAGAAAGAGAAAAACATTTATCAGAATTGTCTGTCGTTACGATGACGTTTTTTGGCCCAGACCCAGTTTGCGGCCCCATCCCCGTCGCTTTTTGTAGACTGTGGTAACCATCGCGTGGTTTCCACTGTCTACGAAGCGCTGAGCTGCGCCAGGCGACTGCTGATGTACTTTTCCGCAGGGCCGTGTCGGTCGTGTCGGTGGCACGATTTTGCGGTATCCACGATCTATACAAAGCGCTGAGCTGCGCCAGGCGACTCCTGATGTACTTTTCCGCAGCGTCGTGTCGGTCGTGTCGGTGGCACGATTTTGCGGTATCCACGATCTATACAAAGCGCTGAGCTGCGCCAGGCGACTCCTGATGTACTTTTCCGCAGCGTCGTGTCGGTCGTGTCGGTGGCACGATTTTGCGGTATCCACGATCTATACAAAGCGCTGAGCTGCGCCAGGCGACTCCTGATGTACTTTTCCGCAGCGTCGTGTCGGTCGTGTCGGTGGCACGATTTTGCGGTATCCACGATCTATACAAAGCGCTGAGCTGCGCCAGGCGACTCCTGATGTACTTTTCCGCAGCGTCGTGTCGGTCGTGTCGGTGGCACGATTTTGCGGTATCCACGATCTATACAAAGCGCTGAGCTGCGCCAGGCGACTCCTGATGTACTTTTCCGCAGCGTCGTGTCGGTCGTGTCGGTGGCACGATTTTGCGGTATCCACGATCTATACAAAGCGCTGAGCTGCGCCAGGCGACTCCTGATGTACTTTTCCGCAGCGTCGTGTCGGTCGTGTCGGTGGCACGATTTTGCGGTATCCACGATCTGGATAGTACAGTCTACGACGTGGTTTCCACTGTCCACGAAGCGGTGAGCTGCGCCAGATGTACTTTTCCACAGGGTCGTGTCGGTCGTGTCGGTGGCACGATTTTGCGGTATCCACGATCTGGATAGTACAGTCTACGACGTGGTTTCCACTGTCCACGAAGCGGTGAGCTGCGCCAGATGTACTTTTCCACAGGGTCGTGTCGGTCGTGTCGGTGGCACGATTTTGCGGTATCCACGATCTGGATAGTACAGTCTACGACGTGGTTTCCACTGTCCACGAAGCGGTGAGCTGCGCCAGATGTACTTTTCCACAGGGTCGTGTCGGTCGTGTCGGTGGCACGATTTTGCGGTATCCACGATCTGGATAGTACAGCTCAACAACAGCAAACTGAACGAGCAACAGCAACGTATTGCTGCTGAAAATAAAAGATGCGGAGTAAATTTGACACGGTGTGGATGAACCATTGCAGCAATGCAGCAGCAGCAGCCGAAGCCATCGGTAGGGGGAGAGGTGACGGCCGCTACGGCGGAGGCAGCGGCCGCTGCGCCTTCCGGCAGCTGAAACAACGCTTGTAGGCATCTATCGACTACTCTCTACACATAGGTCAAACGGCCCAATTAGGTGCGTGAAACAAAAGAGAAGCGGGCCCGACACCACATCGTACGCAACGACCCCGCGTGCCCGCGGATCCCGCGCCATTGATCCTCGCACTGGCGCAGTCTCCGCCGGGGAGTTGCGTCGCGGCGCTCGGAGCGCTGCCCCAGAGATGTCGTCTTCGTCGGAGACTGATCTCTGGAATTTCAAGTAGCGACCCGTCCCCCTCCCCACCACCCCCCACCCCTCCTCAACCCCAGTTTGTTCGGGTTTGTTTGTTCTGTGTGTGGGCCGCTTCTATCATCGCGGGGGCCTCCCTCTGGTCACAATCGACCGCTGCTAGTGAGAGATGAGACCCAGTCAGCCCGATCCTGGAGGGCTGGCTCCCGGAACGGGCCGCAATCCCGTCACTGCCGCCGGGTTGGTTCCGCTGGCTGGCAGCTCAAGGGACGCCCAGGACATACAGCTCCCAGAGGAGACCAACCTGCTGTCCAGACGGCTCCCACCATGTCCCAGCACACAAATGACGTCATTCGGTCTGAGGCATGCATAGTGGCCACGAGGGCCGCCACAGCACAGACACAGAAGAAGAACGCCACATACGTGCTCACGGCAAGGATGACCAGAGAAAAATCCACTGAAAGGGATAGTCCTCAATAGTGGATCCCTCTATAATTTGAACCCAGGACCTTGCGATCATGAGTCCCAGTCTCTACCACGAGGCCACCGTGCCGACCCCAGTTCGACGCGAACACTGTCGAGTGCCGAGGGTCCGCTCGGAGCGAGCGCGGTGATCGCTCGCGTCTCCTCAGCTGTCCGAGTCGGCGTGCAAAAGGCGCGTCTGCTGGCCTCAGTCGCTGCAGTCGCTTGTCCTCGCCAAACGATCGAAGTACCAGCAGAAGTGCTGACCGTCAGCAGAACTGCGAAAGCTGACCGCTCTCCTCAAGCCATGGCCGTCGCCGTCCTCAAGTTGCTTGTCCTTCTAGCTGCCCAGCTGTCCGCCCCTCCAAGCGTATATAAAGCGTGAGCGCACACTTTGAAGCTGTCGTTGTTCTAGAGGTTCCCATTTCCAGTTTGATGACGTTGATCTTGAGGGATCCGCGAAGAAGACAGGGTGCCGTTCACCAACCGAAAATGCGAAGAGATACACAGTAAGGAAGCACATTCCGCATGCGTCCCCAACCTGCGAATAACCCCATTAGCCCTGGAACCCTTCTTTATACTGGCACCATAGATTAGTCATCGAAAATCTCAATAGGTGCCCCCCCCCCCACGCCCAGGCAATCAATCCATTCAGCCTCCCTTCTAAGGGGCTGCTCTAAAGGGGCCTACTGCAGGCTAAGCGACTATCCGTCGTAACCCGGCAAATAAGCACTGCTCTGTCCGCCACCGGAAAGCGAACCGGACGACTACTACGCACCACCACCATGCGTTGTTGTTGTTGGTCTGTATCTGGGTTGATGACTAGGAGGCCGTCAATGGCCCATGTAGCCTATCCGCATCTCTATGACGCCTTCCCGTCTACAGCCTGTATAATTAGCGGTAGACTTCCGGAAAGAACGCCATCCGTATGGACGAGCGGCCAGCGACTGGCATGAGAAAATCCCATGGAAAGGGAAGTCCTCGATCTGAAGTGGCGCCATCAAGAATCGAACCCGGGATAACTTGCGGTGCTATAGTCCGGTTCTTTGTCACTAGGCCATGCCGCTGCCCACCACCAAAAAACGCGACAAATGCCTGTGAACTTTCAGGCAAATGCGTCCCCAGAGACTGGAATTGCCCAATCGGAATGTCGGATTTTTTAAATCAAACTGAATATTGATTCCTGCGTGTTCTCGCCCAGATTTAAATGCTGCATCTGAGCCTTCGCATGACGCGGTTGTCACCGGCAGCTGGAATGTGGGCGTCCAAGATAAATACATTTTTTCGTTTGCTTAGGGACTGTTAAAGTCTCTGCTTTTCTACCGTCATTAATTCCGAGCATTTCGTTCGTTATGGCAAGGGAGTGATTTGGAAAGTAAATGAGCTGTCGCGTTGTCTATGAAGCACCTTCGTTCATTTGTTCATGCAAATTGAATGGACAAGCGACACACGTTGGACTGACCTATTCAGTGGCGGTGTGAGCGCAACACAATAGAACACCGCACTAAGAATTATTGGGGATGATTTTTTTATTTTACACAGTAAATAATCTAATAACTAATAATAATAATAACTTTTTGACCGCTTTACCGAATCCTACAAAAAATTGCGGTGAGCCTGAACAATTCGTAGCCCTCCATGTACGCCTCATCGAGAGCTTCCATCGAAGCCATCACACGCCATCCAGTTTTGGAATGCATTACATCCAAAATACTGGAGAAATTTCGATTTTTTGAATTTTTGTACAAAAAACTTTACGTGGTTCGAAATGATCATAGCCCTCTATGTATGTAAGCCTTGTCGAGGGATTCAATTGAAGCCATAGCACGTTGGTTTCGGTCCAGTTTTGAACGCACTACATGCAAAACACTGCAGAAATTTTTATGAAAACCTCGATTTTTAAACTTTTGTATAAAAAAATAAGTGGTTTAAAAAGTTCGTAGCTCCCCATGTAGGCCTCGTAGAGAGCTTCAATCGAAGCCATGCACGAAGTTTGTGGTCCAGTTTTGAACGAGCTACACCACTTTGCTCTATGTATTTCAGCAACTTCTACCGGAGGAATTCGGCGCATACCTGTAACTGGGGGGGTCGGTTGGGGGCCCCGCACTCTTTTCCAACACCCCACCCCAACTCCCCCCCCCCCCAACCCCCCCCCCAGAATTTTTTCCCAAAGGATTTTCACTCTGTCTGAAACGATAAAAGCGAATAAATGTTGGTGTTTTTTCAGTGCTTTTCAGTGTTATATGATCATGAAACAGCTAAATAACACTGTTTAGAGCCTATTTATACCCATTTTACACCAAAAAGTATCATTATAACTCAAAAAATGGCCCGCTACCCCCCCACTTTTTGCTCCAGAGACCCGCTCCCCCAAAATCGGCCACCTACCCTCCCCCCCCACCCCTCCAGACCCGGTTACAGGTATATTCGGCGCCATGATTTTTTGAAGTCAAAGACTTTTCAAACCGAAAATTCCGACCCCTAATAACTCAAGAACGGCTTAACCCCAGGAGACTGAATCGCATGCATTCAAAAGCTATTCCAAAAATTGTTTAAGGTCAAATCGTTCCGTCGCCTGGTAGGCGCCCCGTGGCTTGTAGGACAGCGCAACAACTGGAACATATCGTGCTTCTTTGCTACACAGACAGGACAGGACAGAACTGGCAGCTAATTGGCACAGCTCGCACGCACGCACGCACGCACGCGTCGCGACGACTATTGCGAACCATCGAAGACCCTGCTTTACGCAGACTTGTTACTAGTGACCCAGATCTGAGTCTGACAACAGATACCGGATCCTGACGATCCCTATTACTAGGCGGTCAATTTTTGTGTTTTAGCCAAAGTGATGCAACCTAACCACATCGATATTTATCAATTATCCTGAAAGTGAAAATATTTTGATGCATTGGAGCGAGTTGACTTCAAGGAATGAAATGTTTGACATCGAAGGGCGATCAACTTTATTTTTGAAGGCTCAGGCCATCCGACCTAACCACACTAAAATATCGCCAATTTCTGTTATCGATATAATGGGGGAGGTATTTTCGTGCGTCCAATTTAGTCCAAATGTTGAAAGTAACACAAGTCATTTTACGGCGGCCAACTTTCTTCTTTACGGCGAAGCGCTGCGATGTACCGTTAAAGCGCCTATAGGGCACAAACTTTGCTGGCCCATGTCCAAGAAAATCAATACATAATCGCCTAAAATCGGCAATTTCTCGAGATCGGAACGCAGTGCACACAAATCCTTTGGCATGCAGCATTACCATCAATAGCCGGCTACTCGTACCAAGTTTGATCGCGATAGGCCCTGGCGTTAGCGAGCGGGGCTCCAAAAACCTGGCAGAGAACACGAAAAAAGCCAGAAAGTCGACACATTTTTGGGCGTTTCCCCTTAATGCGCAATGGTACTGAGACGCGCCGTGGTAAGTACGGTCCCCCGACAAAAGCCCTTCTTTTGAGCCATAACATGCGAAAATCCGTTCAGAAAATCAAAAGTTATAGGCGATCGAAAATCCAATTCCCAAATACGCGCGCGCAAGTCGTCACATATTACGGTTACTGATTACGGTATTTCTCTCTATCGCTGTCTAAACGGTAGCGGAGACAGTGGCAGTTGAAGAAAGTGTATTAGGCTTCCCAATTTCCAACCCAATGTTGGCTACACCTCGGCCGGCAGCTCTGCACCTCTACAAGGATCTCCTGAAGGTCTCCGCTCAGTTTCGCGACTACAACTACCGCGAATTTGCGCGGCGTCGCATCAGGGCCGTCTGCTGACAAAAATTTAGAACTGGATTCGTTTTTATTGTTTTTTCTCTCGCAAAATCGTTTGCTGTTAAGAAACTGAATTCGTGCAAATGTAACAGACTAATTAATTTCTGACAGCTCGTGCGCATTGGGTCCTCAAATCGACAATTAGAATTGACGGTACTTGAAAATATTAACCGGCTATTCGACTAACGACGATTAAACATTTAACGACTAAATTATTGACTAAATATTTACTAAAGTAGGAACGCAAATGAAATGTTATGCAATTTACTGCTAGAATGGAACGAGTCCGGATTTCGTCAGCGTACGGCCAACAGGGACCATTTTCTGCGCAACAAACGTGTTTTTGAACCTTGAAAGTTTTGGAGAGTCTCCAGAAGACGGGTTTGTCGGAGTTGGATAGCCTCAAGAGACAGGTTCAGCTCTGCGCTCTTGACTTCGACCAGAAAAACGTCGTCGAGGTTGCGGAGAGGAGGAAGTTGGGAAATTGAAGAAAATCTGTTTTTGAAACGCAAATTTTTATTGTTTGTTCTCGGGTTTTACTCATTTTTTATTGGTGAGATTTCGTTTTTTTTTATTTTCGCCGAAATTTGTGTGCATTCCCTTCCC
>JASAMY010001806.1:0-24461 GCA_030248085.1 Paralinhomoeus sp. GSCO2_6 | reverse complement strand
GTCCTGCCGTGAAAACAGCGGGGCGTCTATCTCAACAACTAGGCCCGCTTTTTACGGGGGGGGGGGGGGCGCGCTCCGTCGCGCACTCTACGCACTGACCGCAGTTCAAAAGCTGGGATTGTCTCTTTCAATTTGCGTAAAGCGGACGCCTTGTGCACTCCAGTGGTTCGTCTAACGCCGGCAAAAGGCGCAGCAAGGAGCGGCAGCGGGAGTTAGCCTAACCGCTCCCATTACAACGTGCGTCAACCGCCCGCTTTACGACTCGATAAGAACGTTGAAATACAGCAGTCAACCAGCATTCTCAGGTCGATTGAGACAAAAATCGCGTTGCCTGGCTGAAACTTTGAACTAATACCTAATATCTCTTGTACTGTACTTGCGAGCGTTCCACCAAACCGATTCCGAGAGAATGAAGGCCGCAATTGCGTTGCTGTTGGTCGCCACTGCCGCCGAAGCCTGCATTAGATGTAAACCTTTACTTGCACACTAGTAGCGCGCGCTACATGAGTGTAATATATGTAAGCCCCATACTTAGCCCCCAGATGGTAATTGTTTCATTTGAGCTCTAGGAGGGTGTATTATTATCATAAGGGGGACTAATTATGAGGAGGGAAAGGCTTATAAACTGCTAGCTTGCTTACCGTAGCTCCGCAAACTCACAATTGCGTACTGTGCTTAGATATTTATGAATTTACTAGCCTGTACTTGGACAGTTGTGGGTTCCTTTCAGTCGGAACGCTGCCGTGTGTCAAGAGCATCAATGGAATCGTTGACAAATATGACAAAGAGAAAGTGGCTGACGAATGAAGGAGAATACGCTGAAGAGAAATACCAGTGTGAGTGACGTGCCGTGTATACTATAATTTGTCCGTAAAGCTCCCTCTTCCGCCCCCCCCCCCCCACAAAATTTCTCCTCCCTTTGGGTAAGTTTAGACCCCCCTCTCTACCTCCTGACCCCCCAGGGGCCACCAGAGCCAATCGGCAATTCTGAAGCGCCACCTCCACAACACCATGCGGCTCTCGTGTGTCCCTTCAGCCGCGTACATTGGTCTGGTCAGCGTGAAGTCGCACGGTGGCAGCGAGGCGCCCGAAGGCTCCGTGAAGACGGGCAAGAACGACGCCTTCCCCATGGCCGACAACGTCAACCTGGGCAGGATCAACATCAAGAAGAATCCCCAGGACGCCTGCTTTGTCGTCGACCTCAGCTTCTTCCGCAAGCGCCTCGGCGTCTACATGTACCAGAGGTGCGTCACCAATGGCCAACGGCGCCAGTCACTAGCAAAAAAAAAATAATAGATAACTTCAGGATGGGCAGCCTGCCCAAGCCCAGCCCTGTGGCCGCCCAGGCCCCAGCCGGCTGCACCCCTGTCCAGGAAGCGATCATCAAAGCGGCCGTCCAAGCCACTCCTGGAACTGAGAAAAAACGCGATCCTCGTCAAGCAGCTGGAAGAAATGGTGAAGAACGCCGGCAAGCAGATTGGAGGTGAGGTGTATAAAAGAAAGAGTTCGCATCCTCCATCCGTGTTTTCCTTGCTTTGAGCTCGACTCGCCGACTCTCGCTCGGTTTAGGCTACCACTTCGCTCTGGCCTTCAACGAGCAGTTTAAGAAGACGCTGAACAAGAGCTTCTTCTACTCGGCGACCACCGTGTCCGAGTGCAAGATGTCCGTGGCCGGCGTCGACTACCACCTGGCGCAGACGGAGGTCGGCGCGCCCAGCGACGCGCCGGTCAACGCAAGACTCACCACCGTCGACCAAATGTCCAAGGGGGAATGAAAGGGGAAAAGTTGTGGCACGTATCGACTCTGTGAATGTGATTCCTGCGAGCCTCTCAGTACCAACGTTCGTGGTCGTCGTGCAGTTTGTGGACACAAAGTGCAGAGAGTTCGAAATGTATTCAGCGAGTTGCACTTCAGGCAGCACAGCACGTAATGTGCGCGGCAGGCACGACTTTGCTGCGAGAGTAACGGGGCTTGCTGACACTGTGCTGCGCTGCAATGGCGCAGTTGCAGCGGAGGAGTAGAACATGTAGAGCACAAAGACGATGTGAGCAGATGTAGGTTTTCACCCGCGCGTTAGCGCGGTGAGTTGATTTACGGACGGAGAAATTCGTAATGGTCCATCCGTCCGGCCGTCCACTACCGACTGGTTCTCCTTTAAGCCCGATTTACAGCCGCCGGATAGTCCGCCGGACTATCCGCCGGACCCGCTCGCGGACCCGGTCTTTCGATTTACAGCCGCCGGATAGTCCGCCGGACTATCCGCCGGACTCGAGTTGACCAACTTTCAATAAAGTCCGCGGACTAGTCCGCGGTCTTTTTTTGAATCTGGCGGAAACGCCTTCCGAGTACAGATATTGCGCAAGTTTTGGTACTGGAAGTTTATGAAAGCGCACTTGGAAGTTTCTGACAGCGCACTTGGAAGTTTCTTGCCGCTGCTGCCGGGCGGGAGAGCTAGAATTGAACGTAATTTTTGTTCTTCTTTCATAATAGTGCTTTGGTTATATTCCAGAAAGGCGGCCCATAAAAAAACAACCGGCCCATAAAAATACTACCGGCCCATACGCTTGGGCGGCCCTTTCAATGGGCCGGCCAGGTGACATCACGCGAGACCGGCCCATTCGTATGGGCCGCTTTTCTAAGCCTAAGCTACACGATGCCGGCCCATTGGGTTTGTTGGTGGTTCTCGCTCCTTCTGTGCCTCTTGGCCAGTCTCTGTTCACTGCCAACTGTGCCTAATGCTATTAGCACGTATTCTTGGCTAAAGCGCAATGACATGCACGTGTGCACGATGTCAACCGTGTATTGATCCACCACTTAATCACACGATCACTGCTTCACTACTCTATACATGTCGGTTAAGCGGTTGCCCTATTCATTGGCTTTCATGCAATGGAGGCATAAGTCACTGGTACTACTGGTATGGCATGTAGTGGCGAATTGCAAACAGCATGTGGTTCATTATTCGTGTGTTTCCATGTGCCCGTTTGAACATATATTGAAAAAGGTAGGTAGGAAAAAGGGCCGGACTTGTGCCCTTCAGATGTCTGAAAAGCGTACTCTCTTCTGGATGGGCAGACTGATTGGATGTGCATAATTACATGTAGTACGTACCAGTGGTAGTGGTACATATGGTAGCGATGTGTTTGCATTATGGTTCTGTTGTGAATGTATTGATAACTGTAACTGTTGGTTTTGCAGGGGTGCATCAGCCTGCCTTTAAACTGGTCATACCTGAGTGAATTCTTCAGTGCACTCCATGTTCCCTCGATTGATTGGGTGTGAATGGAAGGGTCTGCTGGGTCAACAAAATGTAAGCGGTGGTTGACCCAGTCGTGATGTCCTCCATACACATTTTGAATTTGATTGAGGCCCCCATATGATGCCCATCCATCAGAGACGATTCGAGTGTCTGGTCGCACATATGTAAACAGCTGCCCAATCAAAGTGGCTGCTGTTCTGTCCGCAACTGGTACAAGTACAACACGGTTGGTCCCTCTTTGTACCATCCCAAACACCTATAGGTAAGAAAATTTGATGCCATATCAGTTACAATTGTTTTTCTTCCTACCCATTCATATTGTCGCTGCAGTTGGGCCCCTCTATGATATTTTGCGCGGTACATCTTTGACTCATCAATTTCCACTATTGTTCCTGCGCCACCTATTCTGTTGTTTGGCCCATAGTGATCACGAACCCTGAATGAAAATAGTTTGCTTGACTCGTTGTCTGGTGTGACCCACACCAGACAATGACACCTCCCTGCCCCTGAACGCCTAAATGCATAGGTGTATAATTTTCAGCATGCTGGTTTGCCTACCAATCTTGGCAAACATCTCGAATAAGTTCATCCAATCAACAACTGAGGTGTGTGACTGTATTCCCGTCTCAGCAGTTATTTGCTGGATGTTGGATTTCGGATGCGCACTCCACATGTAGATGATTTTAAAGATTTTATCCAAGTCCAGCTTTGATCGAGTAAAAAATGAGTCAGCTCTCACAGACACTTTAACGTATTGTCCATTGGTGCCACGGCAGTGTCTGCATCTCCACTGAAATTGGCTTTGAAAATACTGCAAGTTTGATTGTGCACATGGTGCTACTGCAACACTTACTGTGTATTTGTCGATTTCATGTTGCTGTTTAATCAGTGACATTCTCTCTCCACATTGTGGGCAATTCTTTTCATTGTGGATCAGCCCATGACGAGCAAGGAACTTCAGCGATGATTCAGGTGTTGGAAAATTTTGAACAATTGATTGGAAATTGAAATCAAAAGTGAGTATGTCATTAGCTGCTGCCAGTGGTCCATCTTCAGCTTGGAGAATTGTTAGCCGTGGCAGCCTTGGAAAACATATAATCGCTGATCTGTTTGCTGAATAGCTTTGACTTGCAGACAAGGCCAGCGATGTCAGTGTAGTAATGTCTTGCAAGTGATCTACACAAATTTGTCACAATTTTCATAATAGGTACACGTTGCCTATGTTTTATGTACTGGTCAGAAATTAACCATCAGGGCAGCTGTTGAACAGTTGACTGCATATCTGCTTGGCATCCAAACCTTGCTCAGCAAGATCAATCAGCTGTGGCAAGTATCCTTCAACCAGTGCTCGACACACTCCAGCACTCCACTCCACTGATCTTGCTTTCCAGCCATACAGTAGGCTGCGAAAAGCAGAGCAGCAGTAACTGCTGAGCATTTTCATTGAGTCAATGTCGCAGAACTTGAGTAAATCGTGCTTGCAAAACCTAACACTTGCAGAAACTTGCAGAAAGTCCTGAAACTTGCAGTGCTGCGCTGTGTCTGTCTGCCCGTATTTGAGCGGTTCGCGGTGCCAGGCTGTGCCTCGTAATTTGTTTTCAGTCTGTCTGGCAGTTCTCCTGTCCTGCCCGTTCCGTGCGAGAAACGAACGCCTGATGGGGGCGGGGGGGGGGGGGGGCAGCGACGCAGCGGCGGTTGCGAAGAGTAGGGCGCCGGTGGCTGCGCTATGTAGCTAGTCCTGGCGCTACCGCCGCTGCCGCTGGCGGCACCGCCAGTTGCAGTGCATTGAAGGGACGGACGGGCGGACGGACGGACGCACGTCGCTCTCGCGAAGGGAATACCGAACACGAACACGCTACATACATGACCGCAATGTGCGCATGAGCTAAGAACACGTTCATACGCATTGCACACTAGGGCGTCGCAAAGGGGGGGGGGGGGTGCTCCACCCCCTTCCCTTAGAAAACTTTGAAGGATTTGTAATGGAGCATCCCCTCCTTGGTGAACTCCTCGTTAGAGGTCCAAAAACAGTAATAGTGGAAATCTGCAAGAATTAAAGCATGTATGTGCTGTTTCATGGCTTCCAGAATGGTTTTATAGGAAAACCTCGACTGTGGCGCTCGTTTCGCTATTTCCATTTTTGTTTGGGTAAAAAGCAGCCTCTCCTTGGAAGAAAAATTGCGACGCCCTTGATTGCACGTAACACCAAAAGGTGGGGGTGAGCTGTAGGTGTCACATGGTTACCTGTGGTGAGGTACGTTTCAAGGGCGGGAATACGGGGAAAAACCAAGACTAGTGAATTCGACTCATGTGCTCATGAAGTGGTGGAGGAGATTGGACTTGCTTGTAGTAGTTGAGCGCTGCAGCGTTTTCTACACCACGCATCTCAAGGCGATGCCGGTGATGAGCACCATGAACGTGGATGGATTGCTAGCAGCATTCCCTAGTATTACCAACATTGTGTATCTTTGGCAGATGTGCCGATGTCGGCGACGGCGTCGGGACGCCGTCGTTGGCGCCGGCGGCACGCCGGCGTTGGCGCGCCTGGTGCCGCTCCAAGATGAAAAGCGATGACTGATGAGAATCGGTCAGTCGGCCGGATCAGCTCAGGGCGCTCCCGCTTCCTTCGACACATCGCTTGCGTACGTGCGTGCGCTGCACATCCGCCAGCCACTGGCCGGCATCGCCGCCAACGCAGCCAACCAACGGTCCCCGGCTAAGCTTAATTTAGTGAAGCGGGCGAGAGCGAGCCAGCGAGCAGGGAGCAACGTTGAGCGATGGCGCTCGCTCAACCACCTTACCAGCGCACGACTACTTACCCTATACCTTCTCTACCAACGCACGACTCGCTGTTGCCCAATAAAAATAACAGGGGTGGGGGCACGCACACCAACACGCACATACAATTAGCGTTTTTCAAAGGAACCGCATCGTGCACACGTGCATGTCATTGCGCTTTAGCCAAGAATCCGTGCTAATAGCATTAGGCACAGTTGGCAGTGAACAGAGACTGGCCAAGAGGCACAGAAGGAGCGAGAACCACCAACAAACCCAATGGGCCGGCATCGTGTAGCTTAGGCTTAGAAAAGCGGCCCATACGAATGGGCCGGTCTCGCGTGATGTCACCTGGCCGGCCCATTGAAAGGGCCGCCCAAGCGTATGGGCCGGTAGTATTTTTATGGGCCGGTTGTTTTTTTATGGGCCGCCTTTCTGGAATATAACCAGTGCTTTTGCTGAGCTCTGAGGTGGCGCTGTTGAGCTGGCCGGTCGTCGCGCCGACGCTTGTTTCGAATTGTTTTCTACCGTACCGACAAAAGTACCGTTCAAAAGAGGGTGTAGACGCGCATTTCTAAAAAAAGACCGGCGGATAGTCCGGCAGCTGTAAACGCGCCTTTTGACCGACGGACTCCGTGTCCGAGTCCGGGGCCGGGTTTAGAGATGGTTTTGAAAAAAAATCGGTCGTTTTTTTTTATTAAAAAATTTATTTTTTTTTTTAAATTTTTAAAATTAAAATTTTTTTAAATTTTTAAAAAAGAAAAAAAAAATCGGGCACTTCACTGTCCTGCGTCAGTGGGTTTTTTATTCTACAGATACGTGTATAGACGACAACCGTTACGACAAGCAAAGCAGGTGCGTGCGCGAATGTGTGTGTGTATATGTAACCAGGTTTTCAGACGTGCATCAAGGCAATGAATATCCAAAAATTTATAGCTTTCGACTTCTTGGCTTCTTCTCTTCTGGTCATTCGTCCTTCGACATCTCATCGACCGTGGTGAGTCTGGCGTTGACCGGCGCGTCGCTGGGCGCGCCGACCTCCGTCTGCATCAGGTGGTAGTCGACGCCGGCCACGGACAGCTTGCACTCGGACACGGTCGTGGCGGAGTAGAAGAAGTTCTTGTTGAGCGTCTTCTTGAACTTCTCGTTAAAGGCCAGGGCAACGTGGTAGCCTGAACGGCGCGATAAATTGATTCAACGCGGGTGCAAAACCATGGGGAAGGGTGGACGCATTTCTGGGTCACATTGGTGCGGTTAAAAATTACACTTGCATTTCCGTACATAGAGTTCGTGTTTCCGATTGTCCCAAAACTCCATACAAAAGGTGAAATGGTCTAAATGGTCAAAATAAAAAGGTCCAAATGGCTTAGGATTGGTTACTGTGGAGGTATTATTTGAAATGCTATGTAGAGTATGTACCTCCAATCTGCTTGGCAGCGTCCTTGACGACTTGTTCCAGCTGCTTGACCAGGATCGTGTTGTCAGTTCCAGGAGTGGCTTCTACGGCCGCTTTGATGATCGCCTCCTGGGCAGCGGTGCAGCCAGCTGGAGCCTGTGCGGCCACAGAGCTGGGCTTGGGAAGGCTGCCCATTCTGAAGTTATCGATTTTTTGGTAATGGAGTGAGTGGCGCCATTTTGGCCGTTGGACGCGCCTGCGGTACAGGTAGACGCCGAGACGCTTGCGGAAGAAGCTGAGGTCGATGACGAAGCAGGCGTCCTGGGGATTCTTCTTGATGTTGACCTTGCCCAGGTTGATGTTGTCGGCCATGGGGAAGGCGTTGTTCTTGCCCGTCTTCACAGAGCCCTCTGGTCCCAAGTTCGACTTTATACTGACAAGACCGATGTAGGCGGCTGAATAAACAAAGGATGGTCGCATGCTGCACTGGAGACTTTAACACGGACGCAAGGCAGCTTTCAACGGTCAGGAAATTCTTGGTGTCCGTGAACATGGTTGTCTCATTCTAAAACTCTGTGTCATGTGGAAAGCTTGCTTGAATCGGCAGAATCCAAGAATTGAGCAACGCAGCATTTAGAGGTTTTGCTTGTTATAAATATTGCTTAGCAAGGCAAATTTGTGGGTCCACCGAACACATAGTCAAGGACGCATATGTATACGTTGTAGGTGCCGTACATGCTTGTATTCTTGCGCATTTCCGAGTGCCACTCACACTGATATTCTTTTTCAGCATACTCCCTCAGTGCGTCAGCCACTTCCTTAATGTCGTGTTTATCGACGATTCCATTAATGCTCTTGACACATGGCAGCGTTCCGACTGGAAAAAACACTCTTCGCTTAAAAGCTTAAAATAGATGTACATCGCTTAAAAGCATAAAATTTCTGTTCCAAGTTCAACTTAAATATCATTCCGCTTAAATATTCATTCATTGAAGCAACATTCAGCTTAAAATTTCAATTTCAACATTTCAAAACTTCAGTCCAAAACCGAAACAAGAGCTATAGCAAAGACCATAGAAAGCGAGACATGGAATTGTACATACAGCTACGTGTGACATTTACACGTATAGTAGTGCTGTTGTTCACGTACACTGTAAGAGTGTACTAAAACAGAGCACCTATACAGTAAATAGCCAAAATTTCTCGCCACAATTGGCTGAGTAGAGGGGTTTGCAGTGCACTTCGGTTAAAGAATGACGTACATCTAACGCAGGCGTCCACCGCAATGGCGCAGACCACAAGCAATGCCACGGCGCTCTTCATTCTTTCGCAAACGATTGTGATGAACACACACGTAGGTATACTGTAGGTACAGTACACAGCTTTGGCAAACAGCCACACAGTCTGAAGAGTCAACAAAATCCCCAAGAGGAACTGAAGTCGAGGCACGTTGATGGCGGTATTTGAACGTTCGCATGAAGCGCAAGTTCCCAAAGATAATTTTTGGTTGGGCAGGGCATGGTTAGGCTAAATGCTCGCTTCCTGCCATCTCTTGCGGGCATTAGCCCAACCGGCGTCTGAGTCACCATGGCATGCCCTTGATGCAAGTGAACAGACTTGGTGCATTGCGCCTAGAGAGAGAGAGAGAGAGAGAGAGAGAGAGAGAGAGAGAGAGAGAGAGAGAGAGAGAGAGAGAGAGAGAGAGAGAGAGAGAGAGAGAGAGAGAGAGAGAGAGAGAGAGAGAGAGAGAGAGAGAGAGAGAGAGAGAGAGAGAGAGACTTTAAAGATAAAGCAGCAGCTAAAGATACTTTACGTAGGGCGCGGTATGGTTAGGCTAAGTGCTACAGCCGCGTTTGCATCTTTTGCAGGCGTTAGCTCAACCGGCGTCTGAGTCACCGTGGCATGTGCTTGATACAAGTGGACAGACTTGGTGCACTGCACCTCGTGCTGTGCATACAGTTGGGTGGGGCCGACGCTTGTGCAGCTTCAGATAAGCACCTTCACCTCTAGCCTTCAAAAAAAGAAAAAAAGAAAACAACTTAACTTTAACTTGAAGTTGTATAGAAGTTAGCTCCCCAACCAAAATGCCTACGTTCGGCAAACGCGGTGAATGCTGTCAAATCGACGTAGTAACATTAAGTCGCGTGTGCGCATTAACGTAATACTTTTTGATTGATTAACTTTTTATTTCAAGTTCCCATGTGTGCACGTAATTGCATGCGATGTGAAGTGTGAGTTTGTTCTTTGGACATCCGATGGACAGTCTCGCCTCAAGCAACGCGCGAGTTTCAGCCTCCAACTTTGAGGCGGGTTTGACTGGACGAGGCGAATTTTCCAAGCGGATTATTCACTGATCACACGGATCAACAGCTTTCAGTACTGCTGCGACGTCGCGCATGCGTCGCCTGGGCGCGCCAGAGCCTGTCCAGAGTGAGACGATGAGCGTCGCCGACGTCGTTGGTACCGCTGCCTGCCTGCTGTTCATGACACATGGTATTGGTGGTGAGTCACTCCCGAGGACACTGACAATATTGACATCGAATCACTTCTGAGCACTCTGCAGCAAGTGTCCTGAGTTGTAGCTGATAGTACTTAGAAAAAACTCATTCTCCACTTCAACTACTTTACTTGCCTGCAAGTTTCATGCAAATCAGATTTGCACCTTTTAAGCCGCAACGTTTGCAAATATTTTCCTTTATTTTCAACCGTGACACTGTCATGCAGGTAGTCTTCAGACTAAAATCCGAACGTTTTACTATCGAAATGTCCAGTAAAATATTTTTGTTTTGCGAAATGGTGATATTTAACTGCGCAGCGATGAAACGCACCGTCGCACAGTGTCAGCAACGTCCCTCGCAGTAAAATTGTTCCTGCTGCAGTGCAACTCGCCGAATATAATTTTATTTATTATATATATTTTTATGTTTATGTATATTTATATTTATATTTATATTTATTATGCATAATATAATAAAATTTATGTACCTTTCAAACTCTCTCCTGCGCGAGCACAACCGTTGGTTATACATCTTAGATCGCAGAGTTGTCACAAGGCAATCCGTGCAACAGTGGCATTCTTAGATGTACGTTTCGCTCATTCTCCTTTGGACATCTGGTCGACTGTGGTGAGTCTCGCGTGGACGGGAGCGTTGTTGGGCGCGCCGAGCTCCGTCTGCGCCAGGTGGTAGTCGACGCCGGCCACGGACATCTTGCACTCGGACACGGCGGTCGCGGAGTAGAAGAAGTTCTTGTTCAGCGTCTTCTTCAACTCCTCGTTGAAGGCCAGAGCGACGTGGTAGCCTGAACGGTGTGGAAATTGTGTAGGAGTCTGGGCTTAGGCTTAGGCTTTGGAGAAAACGAGAACATTCCGATGGAGAATATCCAAAACTCTTCTATACAGTACCTCCGATCTGCTTGCCGGTGACGTATATACATGTGTCGGCTATATACATGTGTCGGCCGACACATCTATATAGACAACTGATCTAGATACGTATACGTATATACATGTGTCGGTTCTATATACATGTGTAGGTCGCCAGTTCTAAACTTCCTGCGGTCCACAAGGACAGAATAGCCACAGATTGTAATCTAACTGACTGCGTCAAAAGGGCCAGAAGAGTAATATACACTGGTTTGCCAGCCTCTCCCACTTCCCCATACGTTTACGCGGTCGCTTCGTAGCAGTTGACTTTCACAAGGCTACGTACATAGGTAGCTAGCTAGCGTAGCTACACAAGCTGAACCTACTGACTGAGCGACGCAAGATCTGTGACGCAGAAACTGTGTGTATGCTTGTGGTCATGATAAGGTGAGGTGAACGTGGAACGGAAGGCAGCCGAGCCGCAGGTTGTTAGGTTTTCTTGCTCGGCTCGAACCCATTTCAGTCATGCAGTTGCATTTGAGCGCGACGGAACAGAGACGCTCAACAGAGACAGACGACGCGCGACGATAATAAGACAAGGTCTTTTTTGTTGTTCATCATTAATTAATTAATTAGGCAGTAGCATTAATTAGGTAAGGTCACCCCCAACTAAATGTTATACTTGGACATAGCAGTGGCAGCCACTGCCCATGATTCGCTGTCGACCGTCTGTTTATTGTATCGGTTGCTTGGCGTTATCTGACGCCGGTTTCAGCATAATTAATGACAGGAGAATTTGACGCGCACTGCAGATGTATATAGACCGACACATATAGATACGTATACGTATATACATCAGTTGTCTATATGAATGTGTCGGCCGACACATGTATATAACCGACACATGTATATACGACACCGGCGTCCTTGACGATTTGTTCGAGCTGCTTGACGAGGATCGTGCTGTCAGTTCCAGGAGTGGTTTGGACGGCCGCTTTGATGATCGAATCCTGGGCGGCGGTGCAGCCGGCTGGAGCCTGGGCGGTCAGAGGACTGGGCTTGGGCAGGCTGCCCATTCTGAATTTATCGATTTTTTGCAAACAAGTTGGCACAGCGCATGTGACACTCCGCCGCCGCACCTGCGGTACATGTAGACGCCGAGGCGCTTGCGGAAGAAGCTGAGGTCGATGAGGAAGCAGGCGTCCTGAGGATTCTTCTTGATGTTGACCCTGCCCAGGTCGATGTTGTCGGCCAGCGGGAAGGCGCTGTCCTTGCCCGTCGTCACGACCTTGCCGCCGCCGTCGCCCTTCGACCTCACGCTGACGAGCGCGATGTAGGCGGCTGAACCGGCGCACGTGGCTCGTCTGCCACTTGAGACTTGGTTGTTGGGTAACGAAACGTATGTACATACTACTGTGTACCATTATGAATGTGTGGCGCAACTCTCAAGTGGAGGCAAAGTGCCGGAAGTGAAAAACGACGACAAACTTGGGGATTTGAGCTACACACACGATGGTTTCGCAAATATTTTGCTACGACGTAAATTGAATATCCTGTGAAGGCAAATCAAACGGCTCGTTGGAGTTTACAAAAGTGCTGTCATGTCATTCAGTACGCTATGGTAGACTAGGACGCATCACTCACACTGGTATTTATCTTCAGCGTATTTTCTCAAGGCGACAGCCACCTCCTCGGTGTCGTACTTGTCAATAATTTCTTCCATGCTCTTGACACATGGCAGCTTCCCGACTGAAAGTCACGCGTCATTGGCCGTGTGCTAGCGACTATTAGCTCAAACTAAGCTTTGAAAGCTAGTAGCTTTTGAGTACGTTGAACGCACTGTAAGCGTCATAATCCCTCCCGTCCCTTGAAAAATTAGTTAAAAAAATCTAGTGTTCCGTCAGTGATACGTGTACTCTTCATGCAGGTGTTGCTCCTACGGTCTGTTGCTGATTAATTGATCCATTGATAACAGTGGCTCACATCTAATGCAGGCATCGACGGCGCTGGCGCAGACAAGCAGCAACGCAAGAGCGGTCTTCATTTTCGCACAAGCAAGGCAGGTGTATTATTCAGGGCAAGTATACGAGGTGAAGACGAGAGCTAGAGAGCTTAGAGGTACTTAGCGTAACGGTAGAGGTTTCCAGATAGCGAAGCGACACCGCTTGCCAGCAATATTTCAACGTGCTTATCAGGTCGTAAAAGCGAGCCGCTAACGCAGGCGACATACATACACCTAGGGAGACGTTAGGCTAATGCGCCCAGCCGCTCCCGGTTCCGAACTGAGGGACGTTGGCCTAACGCCCTGAGTCACCAACAGGCATCCTTTTGACGCAGGTCCATCCTCGTGTGACGCACGTCGCAAGTTATACGTGGACGGAAATTCGTACCTTGAAACACGCACACGTGCGCGAGTGCGTTGCAGTATGAGGCACAACAACATTCGCAAAGTTCGGACCAGGGTCGAACCGGCCGCTCCTATACGGCCGCTCCTTTGAGATAAGCGCCTTTCTTGCCGTCGCGCCACAAGCCAATCCGAAAGTTGCTTCTCTTGCGCATGCGGTCGGCTAGAGAAGCGGTGCATGCACGCACGCAACATGTGACTCGCACCCGCTCAATTTTTCTGTTGCTTACGACTTTGTGTTGTGTCAAAGAGATTTTAGAATGGTCGCTGACTTGAGCGGTTGTGCGCCGCCAATACGAGACGTGTTCTTGTTCACTATACAGGGTGTTCACTATATCAAAACTACATGTAGTTATATGCACCCCCCCCCCCCCGCCCCCTAGGGAAATACTGGTTGGACGGATTTACATAGCTGAAATTCAACATTGATGTGGGCCCAACAAAAATACATGTCCCATTTAAATTTCATGAAAACCGAAGAACCGAGCGTCGAGATATGAGCAATCATCCAAGGTACAGTGAAGTATTGCCGCAAAAACATTACTGCGTGTTTTATGGCAACAATTTCTCGTTGAACGGTAAACAACAGTTTTAAACGAGTGTTGAGGACCTTGTCGCGCTCACGAAAGGTCAACGACACTGCCCAAGTTCGTCTCGTCGATGAAGCGGCTGCAGTGACTTTCTGAACGGCACGCGACGCGGGGGCACAGTTCATCACCTGAAAATGGGTGGCACCAGAAGCTGAAGCGATCGGAGCGATGGGTCACTGGGACAGAGTAGCATGACGTGGCCATCACTGACCGATCCGACGTCGGCCGACCATTGCTGATTCGCCAAGAAACGGGCGAAGTGGTGAGAGCAAGTCGAAATCTTTACTGACAAGGTTTTTCACTGTACCTTGGATGATCGATCATAGGTATCTCGACGCTCGGTTCTTCGTTTTTCATGAAATTTAAATTGTTCATGTATTTTGTTGGGCCGACATCTAGTATGTTGGATTTCAGCTAAATCCGTCCAACCAGTGTTTCCTAGGGGGGGGGGGGGGGGGGTGGGTTCATATAGTTTTGATATACCCTGTACTTGTACAAACCCGCTGCAAAATCAACACGTGTAAAACTAAAACTCATCCTTACTGGAAAATCTGTCAGTCCAGTGATAAAGCGTACGATGCATGCATCGAATCACAACGCTGCATGCTTGCTTGATGTGCATGGTGACAGCTGGGACGACATCTATCCTGGTAAAAGTTACCCCTGGTAAAAGTAAAATTAGAAGTTGCTGGCGGACACAGAAGTTTCCAAACTTTCATTTAAAACCGGCTCAGCCTGCCTCGAGTTTTGCCACGAGAAAAGGAGCGCGCGACACCCTGTGCTTTCGCGGAGTTTATCGCATGCGCATCAGCAAGTCGACATTTCGGATAACCATCTTTGCCCAACCACTCTAGAATGTACAGTACCTTTCTAACTGGATATCGCGCTGGTGGTGCGTGTACACCCCGCTGTTTGCGCCTATTATTCGAAAACCAAACGGTAAATTAGTGTTTTGCGAGAGAGGCACGCATGGCAAATCGCTGCTCGTCGGCTGAACGCGTATTGTTGTCAAGGCCCATTGTGTCGTGCAGCATTTCCCGTCTCTCCGTTGTGGTTCAACCTAGAGAAAGGTTTCTTTTAAGAAAAAACGCATTCCCTAAGTGCACACAAGTGTGCGTCTTCGTGCTTACACGATGATCAAGTACACTGACGAAAGCTTCGTTGCCGAGTACAGACAAGGTCGGGACTGCGTGAGCGCCACGCTCGTCACGGAGACGCTGGACTTTCTCAAAGAGAAGGTAACGTACATACGAGCTTGGTGTATAGACCATATGACGGTCTGCTGACTACCCCAATGCGCTTTTGAAAGTGCATCGTCGCCAGGATTGTAAAGTGTCGTCGATATCATCACTGTACTAGTAAAACCGTTATAAACAAGTCCGATACCGGCAGGTTTCTTCACACTACGTACATATACACGTCTGTCTCGCGGTCCAGAGTCTCCATCCGTGACTTTGCAACCGTAACTTTGCAAAGTCACTCCCCAGAAAAGAGAGAAATCCTCGCAAAGTTCAACTCAACAAATCAACTGAATACCTAACTACCGCATCACAAAGATCAACTAAACTTTTAGTCCGCGTCAGAAGCGTGGACTCGCTACGTGGACGTGGGCTGCGGTCACGCCGAGAGCTCGCTGAGATTCGTCGAGCAGCTGCCCGGGTGGGTGAAGACGCTCTGCTGTGACGTCAGTGCAGCGCAAGTCGACAGCGCCAAGCAGACATTCCTGGACAAGCCGCAGTTCAAGGACAGAGTGGAGTTTGCGTGAGCGGTTTCGAATGGTTGTTTGGTGCCGTTTGAGAGAGAGGGTGCCGTTTTGGAAGCGCACAACGCTGGAGAGTGACTTAAATGAGAGTTTGACATCCCATGCTGGCGAATCCGCAATGTCTAGATGCGGGCACCGCAAAGATATCAAGATTAACTTTGAAAATTCAGTTTACTAAGGCTACTTGGAGATAGCGCCAGTGTCTGTGTTGCATCTTGCCTGCTTAGTTTTATGATTGTTCAAATGTAGTAGCAATAAATCAAGTGTATCGGTTCAGCAGAGGAATGCGGGGGGGGGGGTGGGCAGAGGGAACACCGCCAACAACTGGCAGGGTCCAAGTTTATGAGGCACCAGCAATTCAATGCGTCATTTCAGTGTGTGTCCCGCAGAAAGTCTGCCTCTGCCCGACAGTTCGGCGGACCTCATAAGTTGCTGCGTCTGCTTTCACTGGCTGGACAAAGACAAGTTCTATGCCGAACTCAAGAGAGTGCTGAAACCCGGAGGAGTACTGGCCATCATGTCTTACGGTTTTACAAAGATTGACAGTGACAGCTGGACCAGAGTGCAAGTGGAGAATTTCTACAACCCATTGATTCAGGTTGATTCCATAGGGTTGCGTTGCAGTTTGAAAAATTGCTTAGAAATTGCGATTTTAGTATTTTGAAAGTGTCTTGGCTGTCGATGACCCGGAAGTAGTAGCATGGGCGAAGCAATTCAAGTACATCCTCAACGGTTACGAAGGGTTGGAGTTGCCATTTCCGGAGAGCAAGTCAATCAAGTAAGATCTGATGCTGCACTGTATGCAGAAACAGTACATACACTCTCATAATCGGGCTTGGTCAATAAAACGAAAGGTTCATTTGAGCTCTTGACAAATCGAATTTTTTATAATAAAAAATGTATTAGAAAGTGGTAAAACGTGTTAAACATTGGTCCCAGAAGATACATGTTGTTGTTGGAGTTGACTGTTGCGTCGTCCTAGCCTTATTGTGATCGAATGGTTGATTAAACAGGTTGGTCTGCCCTCTTTGCGACGCTCCAGCTGAACGCATGGATGTCCAACATGGTACCCAAACTCGCCTGTGAGAAGTCGCTTGAAAGTCTCTTAATGTCCCACTCAATTCCCTACTCTCTCCTACAGTTCCATGTACATGTGCATACGTGCGCCTTGACTTGAGGGACGACCCACGCATCTGGTCGCGTCGGGACGGCACCGTCGCCAGCATCTGGACGCATCTGCGTTCATTCCGGCCGGTCAACATCTCTCTGCAGACCGAGCAAGGCAGACAACTGTTTGAGGACACCAAAAAGAAGTGGGGGAATCAACGGTGTCTTATTCAGATGCATTGGAAAAATGCCATTAGTTAGTAGAGCGGATCTGCTTATTGGTTTGAAAGGAGGTCATTTAAACTGTTGCGTAAAGCGAAATCGGGTTCGGTACAGCGAATACAGCTAAAGCTAAGGAACAATGTAGTAATTAGAATGGGCTGGCCAATTGTAAACTTTCAGGGCACTATCTGCGCTTCCGAAACGGTCCACCGACGACACCGCTCTGTGGAAGATTACCCCTTGGTACGCTCACTTCTCCAGGAAGCCATTGTAGTGATATTTTGGTGGCTTGTAGCTGCACGACATGTAGCTTGCAAGGAGCATACACACTAGCGGATCCAGAAGGGGGGGAGAGGGGGGTCTCCCCCTCCTGTCATTTCAGATTTGGGGGGGAAGGAGGGGGAGAGATCAGAAGAGGGGCAGGAAAAAAGGGCGAGCACAAGGGGGAAATAGGCAAATTGTTGGGTTTTCCTTGCACTTAGGCACTCAAAAGCGCAAAATTTTCGCCTGCGGCTCTGTGGATCCTTTCCAACTCACGCTTGATTCGTAGCGGAGCTACAAAATCCCGTCATTTTTGTCTATTCCATAGTAGTGTAGATTGTGCGGTAAAAAAAATTGACTTTCTCCCCCCTCTGTCAGAAAATCCTGGATCCGCCAGTGAGCATACAGGAAGCAAGACGCTCTGAGACTATTGCTGCACTATAGATAGACACGTACACTCGTTCGTACCCATACGTGGTGGGCCTACATGTTTGTAGTAATGTATTTCGTACTCGCTTGTAGTTTTGCGCTCGCTCGCTTTGCGCTTTGTGCCTGCCACGTAATGTCGTGCACCGTGCTTCGACGAATAAAAAACAAACAAACAAAACGAACATGGTGGGCTCAGTTGAAAGCAATCTAGACAACTTTTGTCGATGTTCTGCTGCAGTGTGCTGTGCGTTATGTCGCTAATGAATCGACTAGAGCTTCTCAGTCTCGCAATTGTAACACGACACTGCAATTGTATAAAGACAGTGTTACAATTCGCGATCGGCGTGGTTGTGTACAGGCACTCGTAAAAATGTGTGCAGGTAGCAGAGTTGACGGCATTTTGAGTCAGCGTTCATCACAGAGCTTGAACAATGCTCTGCTTTGGCACAACTCGGACACGAGCGAGTCTATACTGTACTTCAAATGAGCGAACAAACAACCGCACGCGCTTTCCGTTGCAGTCCAGTTGCAAATTCAGTAAGCAGATGCAGATTCTGCAGTGGCGATCCCCTCGATATTAGAGTACATGTGTTATTGTCGTGTGCCGAAAGATTAAACAAACGATCGAACAAACGCTTGTCAACCTCAAGTCTGCTGTGTCTTTATGCTAGCTTGGCTGTGTTGTTTTCGCGCATGTCAGTCTTACGTTCCTCCCTTTCTCTGCTGTAACATGAACCTGCGGCGCGCTTGCCCTTTGAAGAGGGGTCGTTCCATGTAGACACCGCACCGCGGTCGCGTATACGGAACGTTATATTCCGGTATACTTACCAGTAGTTTCTCCCGCCACGACGCGGGACATGCAGCGCTGGGCTGTTGCAAGTGCGCTGGCGCTGTGCCTACTGCACCACACGGCGTTGGGTTTTGACGAGAAATTCATAGAGCAGCTGGTGAATGCCGGCTACGACAGCCGACTGAGGCCGGAAGAGGCACTTCACGCGGGCGACGGGCCACCAGACGACACGAAAGTCACCTTCCAGTTCTTCGCGGTCAGAATCCGTCTGGTAGTCTCGCTGGTTCTTTGCTGGTATAGGCATATGTAGTCTGGTTCGCTGTTGGCACAGCTGGTTGTTGGATTAGGGGCAACGCTGGCACACCCTTCCGCTTAAGTATTTAGTCGAAGGCATTCGGAAGAACGCCATCTTTCTAGGGCAGCGAAAGCACGAGGAAATGCATTGAGAGGGAAGTTCTCGATCTGGTGAATTCATCAAGAATCAAACCCAGAACCAGAAGCAAGAGACCGATCCGATTCTCAACCACTAGGCTATACGCGGCCTATATCGGCACAGTCATGCGGTTTACCGGTTTACGGTATGCGGGGGCTCTTGAGTGGGGTGCACTGAAGCAAATCCATGCCGTTTTGGCACGATCCCGAGTTTTAAAGTCGACAATTGCGCAATATCTCATTGTTCGCCATAAAACAGACCGGGAAAATTAGTTTTGCCACCAGACAAAAACCACCCTATAGTTTGAGCGATACAGTCGAATAAAATTGCCGATTTTGTAGTGGTTGCACAGTTCCAATTTATGGTCATTGACCGTTTTAAGTGCCTACCTACCTAGGTACCTACCTGTATCGGATACCGCTGTGTCGGAGCACAACGTTGTAGACCTCCCGCACGGTGGCACTATTGGAGGGGGGGGGGGCACTATTAGAGCATTTACGGTTTGTAAGACGAGCACACATTTATGAGCAGGATCGTCTCTCGCGCAAGGTCTACATCAAGGGATTCTTTGATCAGTGGCTTTAGAATCCTAAAGTGCATGCATGACCCAAGAACAAGGTGGTACCGTATATATACACTGTAGTGCCGAATTGTACATCTGTTGGCGCTTTCTCGTATGTACCATAGTCGCCGTGTATCTACGGTAGGCTTGTTTGTCCACGCGCACGCACGCACGCACGCACGCACGCACGCACACAACCATTTAGTGGTGGAATTATCAACACTTCACAGCAACACAACACATCAACACTCCAATGACAATGTTGAGGTACATACAGGTTGAGTAATAAACTCGTTTGGGCCTTGTTTGGGGATTACGGTATGCACGTGCTTGTAAGTTGTAGCAATAAAAAAACAGTTACCCTGTAAAGCAGGGTAGCAGTATTAGTACGTAGGAAATCGATGCATTCAGTACTGGAAGGATGGCCGTATTGAATTCGATCCCGAAATACAGTTTGCTACGAAAGCTAGCAGCCTAGCGCGCATCCTGTGGTTGCCTCTACTTCCTCGAGTACTGTTTGGGTGAGTCAAAGCTTGCGTTTTGTGGAGTCGTTTGAAAATGTTGCCTTCGCTGTTGCAGGTCGATTCGACTGGGCCAGACGGTGCTGATGCGAGAACACAGAACATTTTTCAGGACGACGCATGTTGACATTGTTACCGGCTGCGACGAGATCGCCGACCCTCCAAAAGAGAACTACAATTGTAGCATTGCATTCGAAGGGCGGCACCAAGGAATTTATCACAAGATTGGCCGTGTGCGTGCGTGCGTGCGTGCGTGCGTGCGTGCGTGCGTGCGTGCGTGCGTGCGTACGTACGTGCGTGCGTACGTGCGTGAGTGCGTGCGTGCGTGCGTGCGTGCGTGCGTGCGTGCGTGCGTGCCTGCGTGCTTAGCGTGCGTGCGTGCGCGCGCGTCGGTCACTTCATCTCAAACTATCCATATGTATTTGCTGCCAAAACATTTAGAAACCAACCGGATACGTAGTCGGACACTGGTCGCCTTATCACGACTCTATGACGCGCATTCGGACAGCAAGACCAGGTCTGCAAAAAGCGTTTTTATGCCTTCCAAAGTAGCAATTCATGCAACTGTGTGCATTTGGCTGCAGAGAACGACAAAGCGATTTTCTCAGTGGTTATTGGCCGCAGACGAATAACTCGCCAGTGGCTGATGCCCCTGCACTGCATGGCGACGCTGGCCATTTGCGCTTTCTGTACACTTTCCGCCAGCACTAACATTGTGGTGTCGGCTATATTATGCTGTCTTCTACAGTTTGGTGTTGTACTTCGCGAGCTTGTGCAGGAACCTATTGAAGCAGCCACGGGTGATCCTATGATGTGCATAAAAATACCTAGCATGCCCACACTAAACCGAGCGACCTTTAGATAAGTCGTTTGAAATTGCAATGGCTTGGACATGTGCGCTTCTTCTGCTAAAGATACTGGCGCTTTTGTTGTTGGAAGTGCGGTCGCAAATCCTTAGAGAGAGGAAAGAAATATTAACTAAAATCTTCACGACAGTTGGCTTCTTCAACGTGATTGCAGTGATATGTTTTGCTTTGTTCTATGTATAGTCGAGCATGTTTTATAAAAGGGACCATTTATGATCACGTATGTACTAGGCGGGCAGAATGACAGGGAATTGCGTGTTTATTTTGTCGCGCTTGACTTTGCTTGTGTAAGCACTCATATACAAATACACATAGGCACCTATATTGTTCACTTTTTATTGGGGTCCCACGCAATACAATAGTCGTTGTCCTGTAACGCAATCAACTTATACAAAAGAGATTACGCATTGTAACCTTACTTTTCCCATATTGAAGCCTTGTCATTCATTTCAGTCTCGTGTGTGCCCTAGTGTCGAGTTGTCATTCGCTTGCTGGTACAGCAAAAGGAAGGTCTAGAAAATGGTAATCGTCGTCATAATCTTAGGTTCGACCATTCAAACCTTGTGCGCTACAGCAGTGTTCGTCCACATGCAGCAGAACACTGCAAAAATGTAAGAGCATACGAGACACTTTAGCGCTCGTTCAAGACAGCCAAGCGACGTATTGCCCATATCCGGAACCTTATCCCTACCCACCGTATCCCTATCCACCGTATCCCCTACCGTACCCACCGTACCCGTTTCCGCCGATTCCACCGGAGTTGCCACCCACCACTGCGGTGAGTCCGTGGATTAGAACCAGTAGTACGCTACAGTAGGCACTTCAATGACAGTAGTGTAGAGTATTCGAGATGCACTTTACAAGTGCGACGCTTACAGTGTGTTCGTTTTCGTAAATTACCGTAAGTCCTCCAATAGTTCCCCGGGGCGCTATTTTTCAACATCTCCTTCCCCGGGGGCACTATTGGAGGGGGCTTCTATTACTTCAACCTAAAAATGTTGAATGGTAATGCTAATTTCGCTGTCAAAATTGCCGATTTTTTTGGTGGTTTTGATCCCTTTTGCCACATTTAATGGTTGATCTACCGTTAATAGTTGCTGAAACGTACTATTATTGGTTAGCAGTAGTAGTGTGGGTATACCCGATATAATTGTACCTATACCACTTTATTTTTGCCCATAAAAGGCACCCGTACCCGGGGGCACTATTGGAGGGGAGGGGGCACTATTGGATGGGGGTTTCTATTGGAGGATTTGCGGTTATATTGGGTCTCTGCCTCAATCCTGTGTTAGAGGGTGTCTTGCGTTGTCCTTGTATTGTGTTCGTGAGCGGTACATTACAGTACCCACGTTTGGGACCATTGTATTGCCCTGAAGGGTTGCATTGTAGTAGGTAGTGTAGTGCATTCCGCTGTATTGATTCGTGCTCGAGCACTCAGGTGTCCCGCCAATTTCAGACAACGTACACTGGCTCGTTTGGCTCGTTCACAAACAGTCAGAACCTAATCGTCTGTCGGATACCGTATCTGTCCTTTTTGTGTCCGGTGTACGACCAGCAGTTCTACCAAGACTTTGTGAGTTCGTTCAGAAATGTTGCGTGCTATAGTGGCAGCGGGTTCCCAACAAAAACAAAAACACAACAATTTCAGCTGCAACAAGCTTTTGGCCCGAACGCGCAAGTCAGCGTGACCAGTGTCACACCTTCGGTCAGGTTAGTTGATCGCAAGATTTGCGATTTGGCGTACAGCCAGCAGCATACTGCACTGGTAGTCCAAACTCGAGGGAAGCGATGTTAATTGTTCGGCACTTTTTTGTCAGCCTTATCCGGTGGATGTGATCTGAAGAAACGCAGCTTCTTTGTTGAAATCATACCTAATACGTATGTATACCTACCTATACGCTCCGTGTACTAACCATTTTGGATGCCCTCTGGGAGGAGCGGTTAGGGGGTCGTTGTGATACATGTGGTGGCTTTCAAGTTCATGTGTAGTATGAAACGCAATGGCACAACTACACACGTGGCGGATGCACGCAGCGCAACGCCCATTCCCGTACATTCTCAGTACATTGATCTCAGTGCAGCCTCTCACGCCAGTTCAGCAGGCCGCCCGTTGTGCCCGTTCCTCGCCGCTTCAAGCGACAGGCTAGGCGGGGTCGCGGCGGCCGCAGGAGGTCGCGCGGGGGTCGTCAGCGCCGCCGGGGTCCCTACGTGCCGCAGCCAATCGACGTCGTCAGCTTCCAGGCGACCTTCCAGCCGCCCAACGTGCCCACGACCGCCGGAGTGGCGAACCGAATCCTGAGGACTGCCCGCGCTCGAGGCCTCAACGTCGGCGACTTCAACTTGCGCAGAGGCAATGCTTGACCGTCGTAAACACATGCATGAGAATGAAGTATAAGAGAACAAGACAATGAGATACATGTGGAATGGCAACTGCTAATTAATTCTAAGCGTCTGGAAAGAAAGGTTGAGCTGGGCGGATGCATACACAAAGCATTGTACCAAACACAAAGCATTGTACACAAAGCATTCACTCTGCGCGCTGCTCTCTTCTCACTCTGCGCGCTGCTCTCTTCTCACTCTGCGCGCTGCTCTCTTCACTCTGCGCGCTGCTCTCTTCTTAATCTAAAGAAAGTCAGAGAGAAGAGATGCCGAATATGATGCGTACGCCCTCCAACCCGAAGCTCTGCAAGTGTGGCCGAGACAAGTCTCGTTGCACCTGCTCGATGGCCGCAGGAGCCGAGCGTTCGCTGAGCTCGCCTGAGATCGCTGCTGTCCTCAAGGAGTTCGAGGCTCGCCTCGACAGCAAACTTCAACAGTTCAAGGAGGAGATCGTCGCTCGCGCTGTCGAAGCGGCGACTGAGCCGCTCAAGGCTCACATTCGGCAGCTGGAAGAGAAGGCCAAGAAGACCGACGAGAAGCTCGACACCGCGCTGGCTGCCGTGGCGCGGCTGGAGTCAGCGCCCGGCCCGCGCGACTACGGCCAGCCGCCGTCCGCCGCGCAGCTGCTTGGCGAGCCCGGCTTCCAGGCGGCTCTGCGGAACGCTGTCGCCGAAAAGGAGACGAAGGAGAAGAAGCGCTGGAACCTCGTCATCGTCGGCATGGCGGAACCCCAGCCCGGCCTGTCCGACGCGGCCGGCCAGGACGACACCAGCGCTGTTCGACTGCTGGCCCAGCAGCTGAGCATTCGGCCCGACCACGTCACCCGCGTTTTTCGGCACGGACGCGAGAACACCGACGGGCGCCCGCGCATCCTCAAAGTTGTCTTTGACAACCTGGACGCGCGGCGCACTTTTCTCACGCAGCTGCGCGGCTTGCTGGAAAGTCAGCAGGCGCCGCCGGCTCCAGGAGCGGTGCCAGCCCGGCTGCCCTTCTTCGTGAGGCCGGATCTCACGGACGCCGAGCAGGACCGACAGCGGCAGCTGAACGCCGAGTGCCGTCGACGCAAGGAGTCGGGCGAGGACGTCGTCATCTGGCGCGACGAAGTTCTCTTGAGGTCTGAGCGCGACGCCAAGCGCAGGCGCCCGCCGCAGTTCGCGCCACGCCGGGAAAACTAAGTCCGCTGTCCCTGCGCGTCTCCGCGCCGTCCGCTTTTCCGCAGACGTCGCCTATCGGCATCCTTGCGAGCGGTAAGCTACGCATTCTCTCGCTAAACGCGCAATCTCTCACGTACAAGCGCAAGTTTGATGAATTTGCTGCGTTTCTCAATTTGGAGTTGCCTG
>JASAMY010003828.1:0-24489 GCA_030248085.1 Paralinhomoeus sp. GSCO2_6 | reverse complement strand
GGGGGGGGGGTGCCACTCGAACATTTTATAATGGAGCGCGCGAATCACAAACTGCGCACTTTGAATAGCTCGCGCTAGGTAGGTCCTAGAAAGAAGTTGAGGATACCATTCGAAAGCTTGAAGTGTCTACTTTCCGATGGTGTTAAAATTTTTTTAAAAATTTTTGAATTTCGCGCCAAAAAATCGCTTTGAAGCATTTGACTGCATTTTTGCCGATTTTGCAGCGACCATATCTCGTTATAGAAGCACCGGAGCGAAAATTTATTTAAACATTGCAAAAAGCGCTTTAGGAGACCTACAAATTCTTCCTTTAAGTCGGCGCTCTAGCGTCAACCACGAAAGAATTACAGTCAAAAAACCGATTTTTGGGCCAAAAAACGGCCCACCGCCACAACTTTGGCGACACCGTTTGCTCCACCGATTGACCCGAACTAAACCGAATCAGGGCGCGTTCGAACCGGCCATTCAAGGGCTTTCAAACGCGACATCGCGCGCCGCAACAGCTAAAGGCTCGTGGCTACCGCGGCGGTTTGTTTGAGTTTCGCGCATTTTTTGAGATTTTCACAAACATTTTTTAAACTGCCATATCTCAATATCAAAAGCGAAATTCAAAATTCTGTCCTTTGAGTTTCTAGAGGACATCTTGAAGTGTATGCACGCCAAATATAAAAAAAATCAAAAAATGTTTAGGCCCAGCCCACGGGGCTAGTGTGTTGTGCGCTCGATTTTTCCATCGACCTGCCAAATGTCCATCTTTGACAGCCTGGCTCGCAGCAGGCGCGCATCAGCTGGCGCTGCACAGCTGTACATGCGTAGCCTGTGTAACGTGCTATTAGCTTGCAAAACGCCGCGCTGAGCGGCCGTGGCAACAGGGCCGACAGCGCTGCTCAAAAAGGCGAAAAACCAGCTCGACCACCTGGCTTTTGCCTCACACTCCCAACAATGCACAGGTGCGCAGCATACTACAGTTATCTTCGCAAACTAGTCGTTGATGCCTTGCTGCATTGATGGATCCTGGTGGGTGGTTGGTTTGGTTGGGTTTGTTTTTTTTTTTTTTTTTTTGGTTTTTTTAAAGGGTATGGGGATGGGCATCAATGGTGTGGCCAGTGTCGCTTCCCCCCCCCCCCCAAAGGGTGGCCTAAAGAAACATTGTTTTGCTGTTTCCCAGATATTAACGCACTCTAATCCAGTGATTAAGGGGGGGGGGAAGCATACCTGTAACTGGGGTGGGGAAGCATACCTGTAACTGGGGTGGGGCTTGGGAGGGGGGCGGGGCGTCCCACAGGTTCTGGGTTTGACCCTACCCACAGTCTCTCCAACCTTCCCAATACCTGCAACTGGGTCTGGCAGAGTGGGGAGGGGGTGTAAATGGCCGATTGGGGGGGGGGGGGTGGAATTGTCTGGAGCAAAAAAGTGTGGGGGTAGTTGGCCATTTGTTACATATACTGATACTTTTTGGTCAAAAATGGGTATAAATAGGGTCGAAACAGTGTTATTTAGCTGTTTAATGGTCATATAACACTGAAAAGCACTGAAATACACCAACATTTACCCACTTTTATCGTTTTAGACATGGTGAAAAAAATCTCTTGGGAAAACTCTGGGTTGGGGGGGGAGTGTTGAAAAATAGTGGGGCCCTAACTCCCAGCAACAGGTATGGCCCCTGGTTTGTGTGAACCCCCCCCCCCCCCAGAATTTTTAAAAAGTTGCTCCTACTACCAAATAGAAACACACTGTGTTTTGTAGTGTTTTTGATCAAAGTCGACCAAAATATACCTATATTGCGTTTATGTATGTCGACGAAGAAGTACCTTTTTTAGGGTTTATATGGGGTATTTTTTACTAAAAATGACCAAAAAGTACCTAGGTATCTGTTCCTCTCGAGATCCCCTTCTCCAGTTTTTGACCCCACCCCCCCCCCCCAGAAAGTGCCCACCATCCCAGAGTTTTTCAAAACTTGTTTTAGACATGTTCACCTACAATGATAAAGTACGTGCTCTTGTGTATTTTGATGTGCCATACTACCATAAAATAGCTAAATGGCGCTGTGTTAGTGAAGGAAGGAATTGATGTTTTCGCGCACAAACCACGCGCAAACTGTAGTACTATAAATTCTGCAATTGTAACCCAGAAGCACTGCTGTTTCAACCGTCAGCTGCCTGGGAGCAGCACTATTGGAGAGCGAGCACAATACTGTGTATCTTCAACTTTTCAATTTGAATGACAAATTGGGTCACAAAGAGTCAAATGAGGCCCAAATGAGGTCAAATGTGTATTAAAATGAGGCTGACAGGGCGGTTTTCATAATGAATCAAGTTGAATACACCGTATTTAGCGCTGGAAATGGAGCTACGTAACAGGCGCTCTCAGAGGCACTGGTTACAAAGGGGAATAAAATGACTCCCATTGGCACTGCTGGGCCCACTATTGGAAGGGTATTGGGCACTATTTTTTTCAACCTTCAGCTGCCAGGGGTCACTATTGTGAAGGGGGTAGTATTGGAGGAGCGGCACGAATGGAGAAAATATGGCATGCGCACCTGTGCAGTGTTGGGAGTGTGAGGCAAAAGCCAGGTGGTCGAGCTGGTTTTTCGCCTTTTTGAGCAGCGCTGTCGGCCCTGTTGCCACGGCCGCTCAGCGCGGCGTTTTGCAAGCTAATAGCACGTTACACAGGCTACGCATGTACAGCTGTGCAGCGCCAGCTGATGCGCGCCTGCTGCGAGCCAGGCTGTCAAAGATGGACATTTGGCAGGTCGATGGAAAAATCGAGCGCACAACACACTAGCCCCGTGGGCTGGGCCTAAACATTTTTTGATTTTTTTATATTTGGCGTGCATACACTTCAAGATGTCCTCTAGAAACTCAAAGGACAGAATTTTGAATTTCGCTTTTGATATTGAGATATGGCAGTTTAAAAAATGTTTGTGAAAATCTCAAAAAATGCGCGAAACTCAAACAAACCGCCGCGGTAGCCACGAGCCTTTAGCTGTTGCGGCGCGCGATGTCGCGTTTGAAAGCCCTTGAATGGCCGGTTCGAACGCGCCCTGATTCGGTTTAGTTCGGGTCAATCGGTGGAGCAAACGGTGTCGCCAAAGTTGTGGCGGTGGGCCGTTTTTTGGCCCAAAAATCGGTTTTTTGACTGTAATTCTTTCGTGGTTGACGCTAGAGCGCCGACTTAAAGGAAGAATTTGTAGGTCTCCTGAAGCGCTTTTTGCAATGTTTAAATAAATTTTCGCTCCGGTGCTTCTATAACGAGATATGGTCGCTGCAAAATCGGCAAAAATGCAGTCAAATGATTCTAAGCGATTTTTTGGCGCGAAATTCAAAAATTTTAAAAAAATTTTTAACACCATCGGAAAGTAGACACTTCAAGCTTTCGAATGGTATCCTCAACTTCTTTCTAGGACCTACCTAGCGCGAGCTATTCAAAGTGCGCAGTTTGTTACTCAAAAATTTCGGCGAGTGGCACCCCCCCCCCCCTGGCCCAGGCTTATAAATAGTATGCACTTCAGGGATCAGTATATTTCCTCTTGGGCGCAGCACACGCGTGCTCATGTGATGTGCGCTCGTGTCAATGACAGACGCGCAAAAACCATGCGTTTGCGGTTTTGCGGCGCGAGCTCGAGCGGCGCGTATCGCATTCCATACAAAATCGTTCGCCTATAACGAACAGCCTTTGCTGGAGCGAGCGTTTGCTAAAGAACTAGAACAGCTATAAGTCGACGGCAATGCAAGCGACTTGGGCGATTCTGAGCGTTGCGCTGGCGGCGTCAGGTGAGGAATGCGCGCGCGCACGCACGCACGCACGCACGCACGCACGCACGCACGCACGCACGCACGCACGCACGCACGCACGCACGCACGCGCGCACACGCACAGGCACGCATCGGACCTCGTCTTTTCCCACTTGCAGCGAAGGCGGAAACCGTTCAATGGGTCGGCAAGGTTTATTGCCAGAACGGTGAAGTGGTCAGAGGGCAGCTGGAGCTGTGGGACGCCGACATCAGGCACGACGACTTAATGTGCACCGCTTTCATCCACAGCGGCGGCGACTACGCGTGCATTGGGCAGGGTTCGGACGCGCTGGGCACGCAGCCGGAGCCCTATCCAAAGATTTGGGTTGGTTGGACAACGAAAACAACCCTACAGTAGTGCCCAAGCGCAGTGTGCACTGCTGTTTGAACCTGTCCTCACGGTTGTCCGGGCCTTGTTGGAGAAGGGTTCTATAATTTGTATCTTTCAAGCAGTCTAATATAAAATCGGTAGCCAAAATTTGCATAGTTGATCCCATTCATTTTCACATTTTCACATTTTCATTACATTTTCATATCAATGGACCTGGCCGCATGTTAGGTATATAATGACATGCATGATGACACTGGGCTTGCCCCAGGGGCACTATTGTAAGGGCACCATGTATTGCGAAAAAACGTGGAGGAGCGGGGCCTACACTTGAGGATTTACGGCACGCAGTTGCACAGTTGATATGACTTTTGACGCGTTTGCCCGCAACTTGCACCGATATCATGTACATACCTGTAACCGTGTCTGGAAGAGTGGGGGGGGGGGGTAAATGGCCGAATTCTGGAGGGGGGGTGTCGGGAGCAAAAAGCGGGGGTATAGCTGGCCATTTTTGACTTATACTGGTACTTTTTGGTCAAAAATAGGTATAAATGGGGTCTAAACAGTGTTATTTAGCTGTTTAACAGTCGTATAACACTGAAAAAACGCACTGAAATACACCAACATTTACGCACTTTTATTGTTTTAGACAGAAGTGAAAATCCCTTGGGAAAATTCTGGGGGGTTTGGGGGTGGTTGGAAAATTCTTTGGGCCCCAAACCCCACGACCCCCCCCCCCCCAGTCACAAGTATGACCATGCACACAGGTGTACTGCAAGCGCAATGGAAGAGAGCGATTCCTACAATGGACGGGCCCCCAAATGCTCAAGTTTGGCCGACAGCACATCAACTTCATGATGTCCAACTACGGCGGCTGGAGATACCACGGCGAATAGTGAGCATGTTTTGGAATTTTCATTAGCTGTGCCTGTTCGTACCTGTCTCCAGTATGCTGCTACACAGCCACAACACCATACAGTTTTGCATCTAAGTATGTACGAGAGTTACAGTATGCCCAACCGCAACGTGTGCGCTTTGAAATACGGGCCACCGTATTAGCTTGGACGCGGCGTCACACTGCTGTATTCGAATTCAGTCGGCCGCCCACTACGACTACGACTACGACCACTGTTCCAACTCCAACCCCCACAACTGCGGCAGCCGTCGACGAGAAGACCACTGAGCTCGCGTTCCACGCCAACGATTCCCTGGTGGACACGATCGCCCAAGCAGAGTTGGCGGTGTCCCCGGAGAGGGTGGTCTACAGCGGACTCCATCCGACCTTCTACGTCACTCAAGCGCTGCTGCTGCTCGCTTGCGTGGCCATAGTCATTCTGGCCGTCATCCTCACTATCATGTGGCTGAGAACCAGAAGGGCCGGTGAAAACATTGAGACGAGAAAGCGTTCCGCTCAATTTCATGCTGGAAATTTTGACGACCAGGAAGAATCTTACGATTCAAAGCGGCCGGCAGGAACTTGCCAAGTGAAGCTAGTCTTGGATGAGGTCGACTGACCGCTGAAGAGCGGAAATTGCCTACCATGAGGTCAGCAGAGCCGACACATTTGCAGATGGCGAGTGTTTATTTCGGTGCCGTTTAGCGACTTGTGCAGTGCTTAGCCCTAGGTAGGTGTATAGTGAACGACAACACGCTATCGCAATTCAAACTGTAGAGGTGCAGACATCATGTTCATCAGTGTGCGCTGCACGCACGGGATTTTCTGGCCGGGGGGGACAAGGTCAAAAAATATTTTCTGCATAAATTTCAATTTGAGTTGAAAGCTATATTTCGCACGTTTGACGCCGCAGAGCTCTTTTTCGCATGTTTTTCAACATATAAAACTGGCAGTCGCGCAACAAACACACGTTTTACATTTTTTCGGTTGTTTATTTTGTTTTTAGGAGAAAACGCCAGACATTTTATCCACATTTTCAAATCGCGCCGCAGGAATCGGGAGGTCAGCCACTTTGAAACTTAGGTTTTTGCTTAGTCTTAGGCTTAGGTTTAGGCTTAGGTTTTTGATTAGGCTTCGGTTTTGGATTAATGAGGCTTAGAAGTTAGACTGTCCCCTTTCTACTGATGCCATTTCTCATAAACAGTGCAGCAGCAGGCATGCGCGTGGTTGTGCGTGTTCCCTCGCAGTTCGTGCGTTCGCGTTCGTGCGTTCGCGTTCGTGCGTCGGCGCCATTAGACAGACAGTCCGCTCTCGCGCTTCCGCTAGGCGAACAACACAAGGACGTACAAGCGAACGAGAAGCGACGCGCACGCACGAACGCACGCACTGATCACAGTTCCGAAGACTGAAGAGGGCAGGAGGCAGGAGCGGAGGCAGTCGCGCGGGTGCTGCCCGCTGAAGCACTGGCGCCACTTGAGCTTGAAAAGGACGCGGTTGCACGCCGCGACGACGCTGCACGCGCGCGCGCGGACGGCGCTGACGAACTCGAGACAGGCGGCGGCCAGGGGCGGATCTAGGAATTTTTATTATATTAAGGAAAAATTTGCAGGTGGCTGCAAAAAAAGGTGAATATGTGACGCTATTTTGTTAAAGTCCAGTTTGAAAAAGAGGGGTATTAATTAAGGCATGCCTCATTGGTGTATAGCCACCTACACTTTGCAGCTGATCAACTTCAGTTTGAACAAACCGTGTATAAAAACTGAACCAAACGCAGCAACACGTCACATATTCGGCATTTTTTGTGTTCGCAGCCATATTTTCCCACTCCCAATTAATTTTAATTTTTTTTGTGTTCGCGTGCATAGGAAGGTGCAGTGGCAATTTTTAGGACGTAACTAGACTGGAACACAGTGCATTCACATATGCCGCATGACTGAATGCCACATGGTTGCGAGACAGGCAGGAAGGACCCCATGATCTTGTACATGGAACACGATGCAGGCGCACGTACATACGCACGCGCGCAGGCACGCATGCATACACGTAAGCACTCACAAGATGTAAAATGGTGCATTGCACTATGCAAACGTTGTAGAAGCAGTTCATCATTGGTTGAAATGCCAAAAGGGGACTGACGAATGGAGCCAGTACAGTATGTATGCATGCACATCACTAACTGTAGTGGCAACCCACATGTCACAAATGTTAGCAGGGTGCCGATTATTTAACCAGGAAATGTGGCTGTGCCAGGTCCATGGTAATGGCCAATGGCAACGCATTGTCAGAGAGAGATGAGATGTTAAAGGATTGCTGTTGCGTTTTGGCTGAATGAGGATGGCTCACACAACAAATGCCGAATATGTGACGTGTTGCTGCGTTTGGTTCAGTTTTTATACACGGTTTGTTCAAACTGAAGTTGATCAGCTGCAAAGTGTAGGTGGCTATACACCAATGAGGCATGCCTTAATTAATACCCCTCTTTTTCAAACTGGACTTTAACAAAATAGCGTCACATATTCACCTTTTTTTGCAGCCACCTGCAAATTTTTCCTTAATACAGTGTTTTTTCGTAAGACACACATTGATACGATAAAACCTATGCAGGCACGCACGCACGCACGCTCGCACGTATGTACGCACGCACGCGCGCATGCTTTTCAAACTTTCCACAAGTTCGAAAAATCAAAAAAAAAATCGGCAGAACCTAGAGAAAAGACCAAAGTGGAAGGGTGGGGCAACAAGTCGTTATCCCTCTTGCAGGGACACGTGCAAAAGCAAAGCCGCCATCGGGAGTTGAACTGGCGACCTCTCGATCGGTAGTCTGATGCCTTACGGATCGCGCCAAAGCACTGACAGTCAAACCCACTGTGCCCAAGCACTGACTCACAAAGTAAACCATAACTCAAGATTAACAGCACCTAGCACAAATTACTTCAGAAGCTTTTCTTTCTAAAAATGTGAGTTGTAGACGCCTGTGCAGTTTCAAAACAAAATGACGTGTTTTGATTTTTGCTTTCAAACAGTTTGGGACATATCTCTGTACTGCGACCGAGTATGCATACGTGCTATAGCGCGTTAGATAGCGCGTTAGAAGGTGATGTTAGTCCAGTAGGAAAACACGAAAAACCTTGACATGATTTCAAAAAGTTGTCAAAATCGACCATACTATTGACATTATCTCGAGATAGGGAACGCTAACAAAGGAACCCATTTAGGTTTTTAAGAGCCGATATGAGTCGCCAATGTCTGGCAAGTTTCATTCCAATAGCATAAGACGTTCGAGAATGGCGCACGAAAAACCTCGAAAAAAACGTGAAATTTTCGGAGGTATTGACCCCTTACAGTAAAGCAAGGAAACGCGTTATGGCGCATTCGATGCCCCAGAAGAAGGCGGTTCATTTGCGCCATAACGCGTCGAAATCCGTTCAGGCAATCAAAAGTTATAGGCGATCGAAAATTCAAAAACCCGCATTGAGAAGTGGTCACATATTAGGGTTGTACGCTGACGCGTACACCCTGATAAATGCAAAGCAACTCGCGAATGGCCCGACGTACATGCGCGTACGATGGCGCGATCGAGTCCGCTCGACACCGAGACGTTTTTTTTTTGGGAAGGGGTCAATAGCTGCATGCAAAATACGGTAATGACGATACATTGTACATACCTAGGTGCTATGTACATTATGTGCATGCGTGCATGCACATGCAGTTGTGCTATATTGCTGCGTCAGAGCATAGTGATGTAAAGTATAGAAATGATCACCATGACTAGGCGGTCAACTTTTGTGTTTTAGCCGAAGTGATCGGACCTACCCACATCAAGTTTCTTGCGAAGCAGCCCATTTTGACAGTGTGCGTGCGTGCGTGCACTTCTGCAGTGCCATATTGGTTCGTCGGAGCGTAGTGGTGTAAAGAACCAAAATGATCTACACGTGCAGGCGGTCAACTTTTGTGTTTTAGCCGAAGTGATCCGAGCTACCCACATCAAGTTTCTTGTGAAGCAGCCCATTTGACGGTGTGCGTGCGTGCGTGCACTTCTGCAGTGCCATATTGGTTCGTCGGAGCGTAGTGGTGTAAAGAACCAAAATGATCTACACGTGCAGGCGGTCAACTTTTGTGTTTTAGCCGAAGTGATCCGAGCTACCCACATCAAGTTTCTTGTGAAGCAGCCCATTTGACGGTGTGCGTGCGTGCGTGCACTTCTGCAGTGCCATATTGGTTCGTCGGAGCGTAGTGGTGTAAAGAACCAAAATGATCTACACGTGCAGGCGGTCAACTTTTGTGTTTTAGCCGAAGTGATCCGAGCTACCCACATCAAGTTTCTTGTGAAGCAGCCCATTTGACGGTGTGCGTGCGTGCGTGCACTTCTGTAATGCCATATTGGTTCGTCGGAGCGTAGTGGTGTAAAGAACCAAAATGATCTACACATGCAGGCGGTCAACTTTTGTGTTTTAGCCGAAGTGATCTGAGCTACCCACATCGAGATATAGCGATTTTCCCGGAAGTGAAAATATTTTGGTGCGTCGGAGCGCATTGGCCCTAAGGAATGAAATGTTCCCCACTGATTGGCGATCAACTTTATTATTGACCTCAAAGCGATCCGAGCTAACCACACCGAAATATCGCCGTTTTTCACTAATTTCCCAAGAGCGTAGAGACATATTGGTGCGTCTGGGGTGACTAATTTTTTCAAAGGGGTCTATTCCAGGTCATGGCGATCAACTTTCCCCATTTTAGCAAACCTCTCAGACCAACGGTTGAAGCGCCTATAGAGGACAAACATTTCTTCCAAAATTTTAATTAGCTAATATCTCATTATCAGTAATCAAGTTTTAGGTTTAGTGGCTTGGCATAGACTTGCCATAAGAAACTGTTCAAGGAAATCAAAAAAAAATTGGGGGTTTACTCGGCACTTTTTGGAGTTTTACTCTTGGTGGAAACCACCCGAAAAAACGGCTATGTCCAAGAAAAATCGCCAAATCGACGATATCTCAAAATCGGAGCTGCCTATCAAGAAATCCTTTGGGCGTCTATTTTCTTTGCAATAGCTGCAGATGCTGTCCAAGTTTCATATCGATACCTTTAGCCGTTCACGAGTGGCGCTCCAAAAACCTGGCAGAGAACATGAAAAAAAAAAGCCACAAAATTGGAACATTTTTGGAACTATTGACCCCTTACAGTAAAGCAAGGAAACGCGTTATGGCGCATTCGATGCCCCAGAAGAAGGCGGTTCATTTGCGCCATAACGCGTCGAAATCCGTTCAGGCAATCAAAAGTTATAGGCGATCGAAAATTCAAAAACCCGCATTGAGAAGTGGTCACATATTAGGGTTGTACGCTGACGCGTACACCCTGATCAGTGGCGGATACAAATTTTTTTTTTTGGAGGGGAAGGATTTAGCAGAAGGGGGAACCCTGTTGATATTTAGAGACGCTGGGTCATTTCGACGATGTTTTGGGCACCCAATCAGTCAATTATTGACAAGCAATACACAAAATCGGCGCTGCATGCAAAATTTTTTGCGATTTTCGACCACCTACACGCATTTTTATGCGGAAAAGTAGGTTCGCTAAGCACGTTTCTTCTTCTACGGCTCAGCCTTCCTCCCTTGCCCTAGATTCTCGATTTTGGGAGCGAGAATTAGCCCCCCCCTTTGGATCCCCGTCACTGTTATCCAGGTTCGCGGCACCGCTGACTCCCTGGCCCAAGGTTGAGTTCGCCCAAGGGCGTGCGTGCTCAGCTCAGCGCCGCAAGCAAAATTTTTCAGGTTAGGGAATCCTATATCCTGCCCCCAAAGGAGTCCCTAGTCCAAGAGTGACCTGTACGCTCACTACAGCGCCGCAGGCACAAATTTTGCGCGTATGGGTAGTGCGTTTGCTAAAGGAACCAATGGACATCTGCTAGATTCCCCCTGGCCTGCCTGCTCGCGCTTGGCCTTCGCCCATCACCAGCTGCCACCCTTAGCCCCTCGCCTACCCACTTGCCCTTCGCCCTCGCCTGCCATCCACCTTTCGCCCCTCGCCTACCCGCCCGCCCCACACGCAATCCGCCCAGCTATGGGGGCGATCGCCCCTTTCGCCCCCCTCTAGATCCGCCCTTGGCGGCGGCGCTGGGCTGGTCGTCGTCGAGACAGCTGTGGACGTGGTCGCAGAAGCAGACGGCCCGCCCGAGGCGGGTGAACCAGCTGAGTTGACTCTGCCTGGCGCTGCTCTCGTCGTCCGCGTACCATAGGTGTAGATTGGTCCAAAAGCCAGGGGGGGGGTGTCTGGGGGTTTCGAGGGGGGGTCTAGAGCCATCCCGGATAAAATGACCGGGATCGAGAATTTTGGAGGAGGGGTGGTTTAAGTGGAGGATTTTGCACCATAATAACGTGTAAAATGGGTACGTTTTGGTCTAAAATGGGTCAAAATAAGGTCTAAATACCACTTTTCAGGCGTTTTTGGGTCATACTACACTGAAAAAGAAACAAAAACACGCATCTTTGCCCATTTTTTTTAATATTGAGAGAGGGTTTCCCGCAAGTTCTCCAGGATGGCGATGGCCAGGGGGGGGGTCGCTCCCGCAAAAAAGCGGGACGGCCATAGCCAGGGGGGAGGTGAACCCCCCCTAGACCACCCCTGAGCCCACCTATGCCGCGTACGTGTAGCCGATGTAGGTCTCCAGAGCGTCCTCGGCGGCATACCTGTAACCGGGAATTGGACCTGGGGGGGGAGGGTTCGGGTACTTTCTGGGGGGGGGGGTGGTGGGGGGGGGGGGGGGGGTGGAAAATCTGGAGGAGGGGGGGGGGGTCTGGGAAGGAAAAAAATAGGCACTTTTTGGTTGATTTTTAGTCAAAAATACACTGTAAAAACCCTAAAATAGGCACTTTTTAGTCAAAATACACTGTAAATAACCCAATATAGGTACTTTTTGGGCGATTTTTGCTCAAAAGCACCATACAAAACACATTACCATTTTCAGTTTCAAATTTCTGGGGGGGGGGGGTTGGGGGGGGGCGTGGGTAGGGTCAAAACCAGCAAGTGGGGGGGAGGGAACCCCCCCCCCCCCAAACCCCCCCCCCAGTTACAGGTATGCTCGGCGGCCAAACGCCAACGACGCGGCGGCGCCGCCCTCGGCTCTTGCTCTCCTCGTCGTCGTCGTACGAGCCGTATTCCGCTCGCACTCGCTCACGCAGTCGGCGCGATGCTGTCGATGGCCGCGCAGAAAGGGCCGACGTCCGACCGTCCCAGGCTCTCGTTGCGGATGGCGACGAGCTTGAGGAGCTCAGCGCGCAACTCGACCGGCTCGCTGCACTTGAACAGCGCTGCGTAGCAGTCCTCGTACCTAGGCCACACGCCCCAGCGCCGGCGCCACACAGGCCACCACCGTCAGCAGCGTCGCCGGCAAGAACGCTCGCATCGTGTCTTTTACAACTGCTATTTTACTCTGGACTCTAAATCACGCTACCAAGGCCGCGGTTCAATTTACAGTTCAATTAAAATTTGACAGGCTCAGCTTCGTGAACAGCTTTTGTAGTGCGCACAAGCTCTTCAGTAATGCTTTGGTTGTTTTGGGGTGTTTGGGTTTTTTTTTGGTTTTTTTTGTTGGGTGTTGGGGGGGGTCTACTCTTCATGCTCAGGCGATAATCGTTGCACGACTGCGTCGTGTGCATTTTTGAATTGTCATATTAGTCAAAATTTAAATTTTCGGTGATTTGCGTGTTGTGATTTCGGTATAATAGTCGGAGAAAAGAATGTCTTCGGGGTTACGATACGAAGTTTCGAATTAGCTCCTTTGGAATTGAGGTGAAAGTCGCTGCGGGAAAGTTGGGTAGATTTACTGAACCCATGACACCAGCAAGTGAACGCCGCATGCGCTCATCTTGAATCGCACAAGTACACAGCGTGTTCGATGGCTGGCAAGGCAATCTATAAAGTCGTTTCCACAATTTGCTAGCTTTGAACTGGTGTTTTTTTCGGAAGCAGTCGCCTTGTGAACGCACCGAGACAAACGCGGCATCCAGTTCAACCTTTATGGTGCAAGACCATTTTTGCGCTGAGCCACGCAAGCGGCAAGTCGTGTTCATAGCACGCAACGCAGTACGATGGCAACAGGGCCAGCAGCATGCGTGTGGTTGGGTGTTCGCAGTTGGTGCGTTCGCGTTCGTTCGTGCGTCGGCGGCGTTCGGGAGTACACGTGACCGAGAAGCGACGCGCGTGCACACACCCGCCTCTGGTAAAAGCAAAAGCGTGAGATGTCCGAGACTACATACGTACCTAAGGTGTCGGGTAGGTTCGATAAAATCACAGTTCCGACGAGGGCCCGAAGCAGGTGTGGAGGCAGTTGCGCTACTCGGCCAGACGTCGACGACGCCGCGCCGCCCTCGGCCCTTCTTGCTGTCGGTCCCGGGTCCGCGCCACCGTCGTCGTCGTGGACGCCGTCTTCTGCTCGCCGCCGGATAGTTGCGACTCGTGCACGCTCGCAGTCGACGACGCGGTCGATGGCCGTGCAGAAGGGGCCGACGTCGGGCCGTCCCAGGCTCTCGTTCGAGTTGATGAAGGTGGCGAGCTTGAGGAGCTGCTCGCGCGACTCCGCCTGCTCGGCGCACTGGAGAAACGAGGCGTAGCAGCCCTCGTCGGCCACGCGCCGCTCCGCCGCCACACTGCCCGCCAACGTCGCCAGCGTCGTCAGCAGCGTCGCAAGCAAAGACATGCTTCTTTTTTTACCACAATACTATTTAGTCAAATCACGCAATACACGCCTAAGCGGCTGATCAATATACAGTTTCATTAAAATTTAACACGATCAGCTGAGTGAACCGCTTTTGTAGTGCGTTCGAATTCTTCAGCAATGCTACTCTTCATGCTCCAGCGATAATCGTTGCATGACTGCGTCGTGTATCTTTTTGAATTTAAATTTGGTCAAGATTTGAATTGTCGGTTATTTGCATGTTGTGATTTCGGATATAAAGGGTGTTTTTTTTAAATTAACCGATTTGTTTTTTTGAATAACTTTTTATTTCCGAGTCCGATTTTCGTGAAATTTGGACCATGGACGCAGAACGCTTTGGGATTTTGTCTAGAAGAGGAATCATCGAAATCGGATAAGCTTTCAAAAAGTTATGACCTTTCAAAGTTGAAGTCCAAATTTGCAAGTCAGTAATCCAGGTGCGCAGCATGCACACCGCAGTCAAGCGCCTTTCTTCTCAGGCCATCTGCAACAAAATTTCAGGTTATGTGCGAAATTTCATGGGCTACACGATGACGTTAACCGTTTTGAGCGGCATTTGGAATTTGCATCACATCAGTGGCAAAATTCAAAGTCAGTGCAAAAGTCGCTCACTGCTAATGCATTTCACCAAAAGTTCTCTATTGAAAGTGGAACATATGAATTTGATAGACTACAACTGTGGGGAATGTTCTGAGGATTATTTGACCCGATTATGTTGATGAGCCAGCTTTTACACCTCAGCAGTGGCAGCCCAAAATCTGAAAATCCACAAAAACGTTGCATCGCATGGAAAAACTTTGGAAGTCTGCTTCTAAACAAAGAGTTGTTGAATTTACATAAAACAAGGGTGGTTTAGAATCGACATATCCTCAGGACATTCCCCACAGTTGTAGTCTATCAGATTTTTATTTTCCACTTTCAATAGAGAACTTTTGGTGAAATGAGTTACCAGTGCGCGACTTTTGCACTGACATTGAATTTTGCCACCGATGTGATGCAAATTCCGAATACCGCTCAAAACGGATAACGTCATCGTGTAGCCCATGAAATTTCGCACATAACCTGAAATTTTGTTGCAGATGGCCTGAGAAGAAAGGCGTTTGACTGTGGTGTGCATGCTGCGCGCCTGGATTACTGACTTGCAAATTTGGACTTCAACTTTGAAAGGTCATAACTTTTTGAAAGCTTATCCGATTTCGATGATTCCTCTTTTAGACAAAATCCCAAAGCGTTCTGCGTCCATGGTCCAAATTTCACGAAAATCGGACTCGGAAATAAAAGGTTATTCAAGAAACAAATCGGTTAATTTAAAAAAATCACCCTTTATATGCAACAGATGCAACAGATGCAACAAATCACTGATCATGATTGCTTAGGCTTTGGCTGAGGTTTTCCAGTAGCACACTGCAAAACTACGGTCCATTCTACCGTAAACCCCATAATCTAGCCCCCCCCCCCATAATTAGCCCCCCCCCCCTATAATAATACACCCCTCCCAAGACCACTTTGAGTTAATAAGCCCCCCCCCTATAATTACGCCCCCTCCCTAAATGAACCATCGTCTAAAAGGCACATGTTTCCATGTCTGGGTGTATGTATGGTCGCGTATGTGTATGTATGTACACGTATGTGCATGTGAGACTGTGTGAGAGTGTGTTGAGTGTACCAACGTGTGTGACTGTGCACAGCGCCTTTTTCCCTTAAAAATCGCCTCCACGCGCCTTTTTGCCCACACATCTTCCCACTCATCGACACTCCCAGTTTATAAGCCCCCCTAATTAGCCCCCCCCCCTATAATTATACACCCTCCTAGAGCTCGAACGAAAAAATTAGCGCCCGGGGGGCTAATAAGAGGGTTTACGGTTTGTCCATTTTTACCTACAGCTGGCGCGTCACTCTGGAAAAGGCGTTGTCTGCAAGAATCGGTGGTTGAAGTCGGTGTCAACATTCACGTTCTAATTCGCGTTACACTTTCATTACGCGTTTGTACGTGTATGGTTCAGCGGCGTTCGTTCGCTCGCCAACAGAAAATAACAACTCATCATGTCTGGGGCAAATGTCGCCAACGCGACTACAGCGATCACCGCTTATGATGCGTCGTGTTTTGGTTTAGCGGTAGTGACATTTGCAGGCTAATAGCGTTTTGAGCCCCCCCAACCCCCCAACCCCCCCAACCCCCCAACCCCCCCGCGTTGCATAGTTTATAAAAGGCGCAGCGCAGCACAGAATCGCACGTAACAGTGCTCGGGTAACTGGCGGTAGTCCAACAGCAACAGTCCAACAATAACTTGGTGCAATTCGTAGGCGTCGGTCAGAAGGGCCAGACGAGAAAGTATGGCGGCAGTGGAAACACCGCTCCCCGCGCGTTGGTGGCGGTTGCCGACGCACAATCTGTTCGCCTCGGCGTCTGAAAGGCGCCAGTGCCCGTGCGGCTGCGGCGTGCTGGCTCCTTCGGCGGAGGAGCTGAACCGCATCCCCGTGGTCGTCCGGCCCGGCCACTGAGCGCTACATGGACGCGGCAGAGCCTGTTCATCAAGCCCGTGCAACTGTTTCTGGCCGACAAGCGTGCCAAAGAACGAAAATGTTGGGGCTGCCCAGTACGTGGCCTGCAGACCAGATCGAGTTGGGCGAGGGGTAGAAGATTAAGGGGGAGGGGGGGGGGGTGGCAAGATTGGGCGGGGGGGGGGGGGGGTGGCAGAATGGGGGTTGGCTGGAGAAAAAAGTGCGGGTATAGGTGGTATCTTCCCTCCCCCCCAGTTACAGGTATGGCAGGGAGTAAACAAATGGGTTGTTAATTCAGGGCAAGATCTCTGAAAGGGACAGCAATAGCGCGCCGTTTGACTTCGTCGTAGTTCACAAGGAAATGCACCCATTCGATGTCGACAATCAGGGCAGAGAGACGTGGACGCGACGCAAGGACGAGTGCGCATTGCACCTGCGCTACGAGTAAGTCGGTTTCAAAGCGCCACCTGCTTTTTCACCAATGTACCGGTAATTTACACTTGCAGCTGGGTCTGATCGAGTGGGCGGTGGGGCGGCCAATTTGTGCGTGCGTGCGTGCGTGCGTGCGTGCGTGCGTGCGTGCGTGCGTGCGTGCGTGCGTGCGTGCGTGCGTGCGTGCGTGCGTCCGTGCGTGCGTGCGTGCGTGCGTGAGTGCGTGGGTGCTTGCTTGCGTGCGCGCGTGCGTGCGTGCGTGCGTGCGTGCGTGAGTGCGTGCGTGCGTGCGTGCGTGCGTGCGTGCGTGAGTGCGTGCGTGCGTGCGTGCGTGCGCGCGCGCGTGCGTGGGCACGCGTGCGTGGGCGCGTGTGCGTGTTTTAGTTTCCAACAACAATCGGAGGGGAGGAGGGGGGGGGGGGCAGAATGCCTTTCCACGTCTTGTGGTCACACGGCCTTTGTTGTTGTCTGTCTGCAACGCAGTCAGGCTCACCAACAAACCTGTTCTGTCAGCGCGAAAGGATGCACCGAGCGAGCGACCTCCATTCACTGTCGGCAACTCGCGATGCGTGCACGCATGCCGCACCCACATATACGCGGCTGAGTTGTGGTGTTATTGGGCTTCCATATTGCAATCGATATAAATCGGGAATAGAATCGATTGATCGGAAAATTTCTTGCGCGTAGGATGTGTAGGGCTGTTCTCTTGATAAAGGAAATAAAATGGAAAACGTTGTACAACTCTTTCTCCGTTCCCAGCTCAACCCAACTGTGCGTAGTCCAATCACCATACATCCGCCAGGTTGCACCTACATAGTTATTTGTCACTTCAAGTCTTGATGCGCGCCTAGCAGCAACGGATGGTAGTATTGATTGAACGATGTTCAGGTTCCCCGGCTCAAGTTCAATTCAAGTTCAGACATAAGCTCAAAATGTCCGACTTGGGGCGCCAAAACGAGCCGCTCAGGAATTGCGACAGGTCTACACGAGCAGAGTGACGTCGATGCAGGAAATGCAGAGGCCCACTGTTGACGACCCCTTTGGCACCCACTGCGGAGTGCTGGTTGAGATCGACAAGCCGGTCAACGGCTTCCAGACGTAAGCTGCGCACGCACGCTCGCACGCACGCACGCACGCACGCACGCACGCACGCACGCACGCACGCACGCGCGTACGCACGCACGCACGCACGCACGCACGCACGCACGCACGCACGCACGCACGCACGCACGCACGCACGCACGCACGCAGGCACGCACGCACGCACGCACGCACGCACGCACGCACGCACGCACGCACGCACGCACGCACGCACGCACGCACGCACGCACGCACGCACGCACGCACGCACGCACGCACGCACGCACGCACGCACGCACGCACGCACGCACGCACGCACGCAAGTCCGCACGCACGCGCGCACGCGCGCACGCACGCACGCACGCACCGAAACGCACGGGCACGCACGCACAGGCAGGTACGCACGCACGCTTGCACGCACACAAGCACAGGTTCTCAAACCATTTGTAGCTTTCTCCTACACAAGGACTGTTTGATGGGGAAGCCGCAAGGTGTTGTCGACACTGTCGTCATTCCCGCGAACAATTTGAGCTGCTGCTGGGTGCCTTTTGGCAACCGGCGGGAGTCGCGCAGTCAAGGCATCAAAGTGGGAGAATTGCTCAAGGCGGGAGACAGATTGAAGAAGGCGGTAGGGCGTCTCGTTCACATTCCAATAAAAAAAAAGAGAAAAAAATGTAGAAAACGAACAAGTCTTTTTAGGGAGTGGACGACTCGTGTGATGCGTCGACGCGCATCATGGAATACAAAACGTGAACGCACCAAAATATCGGAGGAAGAGCAGTGATAAATTGAATTAGAAGCGAGTGAGAAGTAATTTTGAGAATTTGACACAATGCAAGTATTTGCAGTCGTGCAGCAAGGTAGCATGCAGATGGGCGTCGGGATTTCATGTTGAACAACCCAAACACTCCACAAAGTAGAGGTACCGCAAATTACCGTAAACCCTAATTAGCCCCCCGGGGGCTAATTTTTTCGTTCGAGCTCTAGGAGGGTGTATAATTATAGGGGGGGGGGGGGCTAATTATAGGGGGGGGGCTTAAAAACTGGAAGTGTCGACGAGTGGGAAGATGTGTGGGGAAAAAGGCGCGTGGAGGCGATTTTTAAGGGAAAAAGGCGCTGTGCACACACGTTGGTACACTCTAACACACTCTCACACAGTCTCACATACACATACGTGTACATACATACACATATACGCGACCATAGATACACCCAGACATGAAAACATGCGCCTTTTAGGCGATGATCCATTTAGGGAGGGGGTGTAATTATAGGGGGGGGCTTATTAACTCAAAGGGGTCTTGGGAGGGTGTATTATTATAGGGGGGAGGGGGGGTAATTATAGGGGGACTAATCATAGGGTTTACGGTATCAAGTTTTTTTTAATGGCGAAAAATAGACAAATCTACAAACCGTGCCTACTAGAAATCCGTGTGATGAGCGTAGAGACAGACAGACCGACTAACTGATCTGCCCTTTTTTACTATTTTGGTGCGTTTTTCGACGACAGCTATCCAGCGGCGCCATAGTTCTAAAAAAATACATTCCAATTCATTCAATTTTGTTTCTGTTTCCTTACCTCTGAGCTGTCGATCAGAGCCGCATTTGACTCCATTTCAACTGCTTTCCGCTTTAAGTCGGGTTTAATGAGCACTAAAGGACCGATTGATAACACGCACGCACGCACGCGCGCACGCACACGCACGCACGCACGCACGCACGCACGCACGCACGCACGCACGCACGCACGCACGCACGCACGCACGCACGCACGCACGCACGCACGCACGCACGCACGCACGCACGCTCGCACGGACGCACGCACGCTCGCACGCACGCACGCACGGACGCACGCACGCACGCACGCACGCACGCACGCACGCACGCACGCACGCACGCACGCACGCACGCACGCTCGCACGCACGTACGCACGCACGCACGCACGCACGCACGCACGCACGCACACGCACGCATGCACGCATGCACGAACGCACGTACGCACGCACGCACGCACGTACGCACGCACGCAAGTGTACCGAACTCACGGATCAAAATGAAACCAGCCAACATGGCTGCGGTCATGCACAAATTGGTGCCGTAATAGGGCGGCTCCGCACCTATCAGCATTTGGCCACCGAAGTATGTGATTAGCATTCCAAAAATCTATAGGTCGCTTATTCAAATCAATATTTGCCGGTTGTACAGTGAACAATAAAATCTACCTGAGCAGAAACGTTAAGAATTCCGGCCGAGGTACCTTCGCAGACAGGGAATGTCAGCTCGGCCCCATATTCAAATCCAATTGTAAAAAAGGCAATAATGAAGAACCTGAAAAATGGAATTTTTAGGTTTCATTTTTACACTAAAAAAGCTAACGAACCCTACTATTGTCACCGCAATGAGCACCACCAAAATTGCGTTCCTGAACATTAGAGAAATTAAAAACAGTGCCACGCCGCAAAACGCACCACCGTATACCGTCCTAGTAATCCTTCTAAATGATTTATAGTTGGCGTGTAGTTTTTTTGCAATAATTAAAAATTAAATTTCTGCACGTGTAGGACTGGGTTTTGTCGAGTAAAAACGCCAAAACGAAGGAGCCGACTGTGCCGCTCGCAACGACCAGCACCCCGCCTAGGCCGACTTCGGTTTCGGAATTCTAAAATAAAATTTTAACTCATGATAATTTTGCGCAAAAGTTTTAAATGAAAACAACTCGCCGGGTAGATTTTGATGAGCATCTGATTCAGCAGCGTGCTCAGACTGTACGCTGTGCCCGAGTTTATGCCTAAATTTTAAAAGCGCAAAATTCATAACAAAATTTTTAAAATTGGGATATTGTGCGAGCAAACCATACGCTACAACGAGCATAAGAAATCCCGTGTTTCTTGAGAGAATTTTCAATGACTGCCAATATCCATAATGGGTCGCCTCTAGCGACTGCTCGGCTCTCGTCGGCGGTGTCGGCGGCTGCTTTTCAAACGCTGAATCCGAGTTTTGAAATACACTGCAAGAAATACAATACAATACAAAAAAAATACAATTGCAGAAAAATAATTTTGCAAATATGGAGAATTGTGTGGTGTCTAAAAGGACTTTCCGCAGAGAAGATTGCACAGACTTTCCGAACTGTGTGCATTGTTATTTCGTGGACTTTAATCTGCAACTCGACCATAATTGTTCCATTCGAGCCATTAGTAGGGAGGTGTAATTGCAGGAGGCTGGCCAATTATAGGAGGGAGCTAATTAGAAGGACTACGGTATGTGTCCAGTTAGAGACGCGAGGTATACGCAACGCACTGCAAAGCGTCACGAGAAACACTGCGCCGCTGGCGAAGGCGGACAGATTGAAGAGTCGCTGAAAGCCGGCGGCGGTCGCGCGCATATCGTCGCCATCTGGTGCGAGCACGAGATGAGAGGGCGTGTAGAAGCCTACCGCGACGCCAAGCTGAATGAAATGTGCAGGTAGCTCATACCGTAAGTCCTTTGATTAGCTCCGTGTTAATTTAATCGCTCCGCCTTTAATTAGCTTTAACTGCTTTTACCGTGTTTCCAAAGACGCCAACAGCGCAGGCAGTAGTCAGCTCGTGCCAGCCGAACCAGACGGCGGCCAACTTTGAGGGTGTCCCCAAGACAAACACCTGCGCCGAGGCGGCGATCGTTTGACCGATAAACGTCAGCCAGAATCGATCGGGTTGCGCCGAGAAGCACTTGATAAAAGCACCAAAAAAGGTAAAGAACGTGCCCATAATGAGAAAGAGCCTGAATGTGGAGAAGATTTGCAGTGCGTGCCGGTGAGTGCGTGCGTGCGTGCGTGCGTGCGTGCGTGCGTGCGTTCGTGCGTGCGTGCGTGCGTGCGTGCGGGCGGGCGGGCGTGCGGGCGGGCGTGCTTGCGTGCGTGCGTGCGTGCGTGCGTGCGTGCGTGCGTGCGTTGGGTGCGTGCGTGCGTGCGCGCGTGCGTGAGTGCGGGCGGGCGGGCGTGCGGGCGGGCGTGCGTGCGTGCGTGCGTGCGTGCGTGCGTGCGTGCGTGCGTGCGTGCGTGCGTGCGTGCGTGCGTGCGTGCGTGCGTGCGTGCGTGCGTGCGTGCGGGCGGGCGGGCGTGCGGGCGGGCGGGCGTGCGGGCGGGCGTGCTTGCGTGCGTGCGTGCGTGCGTGCGTGCGTGCGTGCGTGCGTGCGTGCGTGCGTGCGTGCGTGCGTGCGTGCGTGCGTGCGTGCGTGCGCGCGCGCGCGCGCGCGTACCTCAGTCCATATCTGTTGAGCACCCACGTCGCGGGCACGATACACACTACATACATCACCATGAACAGAATCGAAGTCCAGTTCACCGCCGTCTCCGACACCCCGTAGAACCGAGTTGTTATGTTCGTAATCACGGAGTACTCGATCCACTGAAAGCTGTTCGTCGCGTTGGCCAGCACGAACACGAACAGCATCCAAAAGCGGCGACGGTAGAGTCGAGAATCGTCCGAAACGTCGGACGAAGGCATCGTCAGTTTTCTTGTCCTCGTCTTCACTCACACGCGCGCGCGACGCACGTGCATAGGCGGAGTGTAGCCGTTTACACCCGCAGTGATACGGCAACGTTGGGCGCGGTGGACATTTTACGCGTCAGTTCGTCGTCGTCAGTTTCACGTGCGTTGCGCGCTCCACCACCGACAAACGTACATACGCGCACGCACGCACACTCGCAGCGCACTGGCGGCTCGGCGCAGTGCGGTCCCTTTGAAACCGACATCGCTTGAACACGCATGTGGTAAGGGCGCGTGGCATTTCATGTGGTACTAGTACATACCTATAGTAGAAGAGCACACACTGACTGGCACGCACGTACAAAATGTCTCATTAGTATTGTTCTTGTTGGCAGTTTGAGATGCCATACCGATATGTACGTTTTGCAAGTACAGCTGTTGAGACGCTCGTTTCAAGTCAGATCACATCACGTCCACTCGATATTCTTGGAGCGCACTGTATCAATAATTGGGGGGTAGCTGACCATTTTTGACTTGCCTATGCAGCTAGAGATCTAAATAGCGTTATTTAGCCGTTTCACGGTCGTATAACACTGTCGAGCACTGAAACACAGCGAACCAACATTTGCTCACTTTCTTTTAGACAGCGTAAAAAATTTGGAAAGCAAATTCTGACAGTAGGGGGGGGGGGAGATAGTAGTGAGGGTAACCACCCCCAGTTACTAGTGTAGTCGCACGGAATAGGCGCACACAAGCGTCGCACACGAGTGGTTCACTATGCGTCGCGTACAAACATCGGTTAAATCCAAATATTATTTGCAAATACATGCATAGGTATGTAGGTAGGATTTCATTGTCTCGGGGCAGTCTTCGTTCGGTTGACACGACCCGTCGGGCGAGAGAGCCGACCAGACGGCGGCAAGGTCTCAATCAGTCGATGCTAGCAGTAGTACGAATAAAGCGAATCCTTGGAAATCGGAATCTCAGGATTTAGTTGCGGGACCGACGAGCTGAAGGTTGAAAAGAAGACTTCTCGAGCGTCAATAAGGTGAACAAGTACAGTACTACAGAGCTGCCCAACCCAGAACTGGGGCCTTGTTGTTGTTGGATTAGGGGCAACGCTATAGGAGGCCGTCAATGGCATAGCTTATCCTTCTCCATGACGCCTGCCCGTCTAGAGCCGCGTAAATAGCCACGGACATTCGGAAGAACGCCATCCGATCTAGGGCAGCGACGGCACGAGAAATTCCAATGATAGAAAAAGACTCGTTTTTTGTGGACCCTCGAGAATCGAACCCAGGACCGTGCGCGCAAGAGGCCGATTCTCTACGCCATCCGCTGCCCATTCTGGGCCATAATAACTCGTTTTAGAGCGACGGTTGTCACCATGTCGCATGTCTCGCAGTGGACCGTCGTTGTCGCATTCCTCCTACTGGCTCACGCTACGACATCGTCGCAGGCGACCAATACTTGCAAGGGAAAGACCAAACAGTGGAGCTGCGTCCAGAGTTGCTTCTGCCAAGAAAGAAAGTACGTCTTTCGCGTCTGCTTTTGTGGGGGGTGGGAGTGGGTGGGGGCGGGAGGGGAGGGAAAAGTGTCTAAGGAGCAAAAGTTCACTTCTGTAAGGCATTTCGCAATTGGAATGTCGGGACATCTTGCCGTTTGCTTTGAGTTCAAGCTGCCACTTGCACATAAACACTTAAAAACAAAATAAAAAAAAGTCGAACACGAAAATATAAAAACGTAAAAAATTTCCATAAAATTTATGCCAAACCATTCTCCAGAATTCGCTGGGCACCGGAATGCGCTAACGCCTGCGGCAAAACGAAGACGAAAGTCGCATTCAAGGAATGTCACAAAGCGTGCGAACCTGCGACTTGCGATGAAAAGATTCCCATGCCAAAAGGCTGCTCCACGGACTGCACCTTCCAGTACAGTTTTCTTTACTTTGCCGTTAAAGTACTGTAGATCGAATTTTAGATTTGAGTTTTGAACGTAGATTGCCATTGAATTTGCCACTTCCCAGTTTCAAATTGAAATATAGAGCAGTTCCTTGATTGAGCTGGTTCAAGTTTATTCAAAATATTGGTTGGTACGGATGCATGTACCTAGATCTTGCATCTTCATAACTACATGTACTTTCATGTGTTTGTAGAAGAAAGCGCACTTCAGTCGACGTTTAGAGGTTGCGGCATTCCCCCACCCAAAGGAAAGAAGCCAGGCGATTCCGTGATCGGTGCGAAGAAAAAGTCCAGCGAGTAAATTGGCAAGAAACAACG
>JASAMY010001310.1:15000-24511 GCA_030248085.1 Paralinhomoeus sp. GSCO2_6 | reverse complement strand
CACTATGCGATTGATGGAGGGCAGCTCTCTGAGCTGCGCTTGATGTCGTCGATGGTGGGCACACTCTGCTGGATAATTCACGCATGCAATTTTGTAAACTTAAGAGTACAAACAAATATTTGTAGAACGCATCATTTCCACAAGATGCTCAGACCCGGCCCGGCGCGTTTGTTTGGCCTAGTTTGGCGGCCCGGCCCGTTTCGTTCCCCAGACTGCGTTGTGTGCTTTCAGGCCACGATACCTCAATGGACACTTTTAGCAAATCGGCATTGTCGGCAGCCAAGTGTCTCCAGTGCGGAATATTTTCCTTGAATTTTCCTTGAATTTACAAAAATGCATATAATTTCTATCAATCGATTCAATCGACGTCGAAACGCCTCTTCTTAGGGAAGTGCGACACAAGCGGTGTTGATTGCGACTAGCTTGTGGGTATAAACGTACAGTACTCTACCCCACAGCAGATTTGGGAGCTCTCTCTCTAACAGATGTTCTTGGGCTGTGCTATGCCTCTGGACGCTTTCAGTAGCTCTGAGAGTAAAATGGGCTATTCACCTGCCTCCTAGAGCGCCCTCAAGCCAACAACAGTAACAGCGCAACGTCTAATCATTCGCGCTGCATTCTGTTCACTGCTTTCGTTCTCGGTGCAGCGAGATGGACGCAGTTCAGCAGTGTGCGCCTGATGCTCGTATATAGTCTGTGCGCAAAACGGTTGACGCATCCTGTGCGCCCAACTGTCTTATCGGGAACACGATATGTCACAACACCGTTTCCTGGCCGCGTTGTACTGTATGTGCAAAATGCACACTGTAAAGTTAGCACGAGACCGTACGCATGTACTACGTACTACCGTAGCATAGAAAAGAAACCACAAGCTCCAGCCATTTCTAGATTGATACTAACACATAATTACTCTGGAGCAGCGTTGATGGATATGTTGGGTTAGAGCTCTTTCCGGCAGTAAATCCAGGGATATTGACGGAGGTAAACAGAGCAGCTTCGAACCCAAGTCACGAGCTGATAAGCCTCGGAGCGCCGACTGCCAGAACAGCTCGCTCATTCTATACTTCTTTCAAGTTGTCTCAGAATCCGCCAAAAAGGCAACGTTGTAGAAACCTTGTCCACGGACTACCAGAAGTAGCGGAAGAACCATGAGAGACCTCTGGCGTGCGGCGATTGTCGCGGCAGTGGTCGCGGCTGCAGCGCTGGACAAGACGGCCAATGCGGCTGGCCTTCACAAGCGAGCTGCACAGCCGCTGGCCCAGAAGCACGCGGCAATGATGGCGTCATTCCAAAACGAGGATAAAAATGAAGCGAATAATGAAGACACAAATGAGAGTTTCAACCCAATCTTGGCTGCGAAGTTCAACCCACACCTCTTTAAGAAAAGCCTTTTACAATCACGAAGACGCCAAACGACCGCGAGCCACAGACCAAGACGACACACTACCATGAGTCACCAGCCAAGACGCTACACGACAATGAGTCACACACCAAGACGCTACACGACTGTGACTCACAGGCCAAGACGCTACACGACTATGAGCCACACACCAAGACGCTACACGACTGTGACTCACAGTCACAGGCCAAGACGCTACACGACTATGAGCCACACACCAAGACGCTACACGACTGTGACTCACAGTCACAGGCCAAGACGCTACACGACTATGAGCCACACACCAAGACGCTACACGACTGTGACTCACAGTCACAGGCCAAGACGCTACACGACTATGAGCCACACACCAAGACGCTACACGACTGTGACTCACAGTCACAGGCCAAGACGCTACACGACTATGAGCCACACACCAAGACGCTACACGACTGTGACTCACAGTCACAGGCCAAGACGCTACACGACTATGAGCCACACACCAAGACGCTACACGACTGTGACTCACAGTCACAGGCCAAGACGCTACACGACTATGAGCCACACACCAAGACGCTACACGACTGTGACTCACAGTCACAGGCCAAGACGCTACACGACTATGAGCCACACACCAAGACGCTACACGACTGTGACTCACAGTCACAGGCCAAGACGCTACACGACTATGAGCCACACACCAAGACGCTACACGACTGTGACTCACAGTCACAGGCCAAGACGCTACACGACTATGAGCCACACACCAAGACGCTACACGACTGTGACTCACAGTCACAGGCCAAGACGCTACACGACTATGAGCCACACACCAAGACGCTACACGACTGTGACTCACAGTCACAGGCCAAGACGCTACACGACTATGAGCCACACACCAAGACGCTACACGACTGTGACTCACAGTCACAGGCCAAGACGCTACACGACTATGAGCCACACACCAAGACGCTACATGACTGTGACTCACAGTCACAGGCCAAGACGCTACACGACTATGAGCCACACACCAAGACGCTACACGACTGTGACTCACAGTCACAGGCCAAGACGCTACACGACTATGAGCCACACACCAAGACGCTACACGACTGTGACTCACAGTCACAGGCCAAGACGCTACACGACTATGAGCCACACACCAAGATGCTACACGACTGTGACTCACAGTCACAGGCCAAGACGCTACACGACTATGAGCCACACACCAAGACGCTACACGACTGTGACTCACAGTCACAGGCCAAGACGCTACACGACTATGAGCCACACACCAAGACGCTACACGACTGTGACTCACAGTCACAGGCCAAGACGCTACACGACTATGAGCCACACACCAAGACGCTACACGACTGTGACTCACAGTCACAGGCCAAGACGCTACACGACTATGAGCCACACACCAAGACGCTACACGACTGTGACTCACAGTCACAGGCCAAGACGCTACACGACTATGAGCCACACACCAAGACGCTACACGACTGTGACTCACAGTCACAGGCCAAGACGCTACACGACTATGAGCCACACACCAAGACGCTACACGACTGTGACTCACAGTCACAGGCCAAGACGCTACACGACTATGAGCCACACACCAAGACGCTACACGACTGTGACTCACAGTCACAGGCCAAGACGCTACACGACTATGAGCCACACACCAAGACGCTACACGACTGTGACTCACAGTCACAGGCCAAGACGCTACACGACTATGAGCCACACACCAAGACGCTACACGACTGTGACTCACAGTCACAGGCCAAGACGCTACACGACTATGAGCCACACACCAAGACGCTACACGACTGTGACTCACAGTCACAGGCCAAGACGCTACACGACTATGAGCCACACACCAAGACGCTACACGACTGTGACTCACAGTCACAGGCCAAGACGCTACACGACTATGAGCCACACACCAAGACGCTACACGACTGTGACTCACAGTCACAGGCCAAGACGCTACACGACTATGAGCCACACACCAAGACGCTACACGACTGTGACTCACAGTCACAGGCCAAGACGCTACACGACTATGAGCCACACACCAAGACGCTACACGACTGTGACTCACAGTCACAGGACAAGACGCTACACGACTATGAGCCACACACCAAGACGCTACACGACTGTGACTCACAGTCACAGGCCAAGACGCCACACGACTGCAACGGGCCACTATACGAAAAGCTTCACGACGAGCCACAAACCAAGACACTAGACGAGCAACTTTCCTCCAGAAGATGCAGAAGATCCAAATCGGCCCACATTAGGCTTTTTTAAATCAGTCGCACAAAGGAAAGCGATGCCAACATTGCTTTTGGGAAAGTCGTAAAAGGGAGCGATCAGCCCTCGGCACAGCCTCACATCCTGCTAGTGTTTCTCTCCTGGCTACCACTAAGTACTTTCAGTACCTACCTACACAAGTACTGTGATGCCGAGTCGCTGACTTATAGCGAAGCCAGTGTTGAATCGATACGCATTTTTTTCGTGTGACAGAGCACAACCAACGTATTTCCAGCGTTTCTACGATTTTTTAGCGCTCCAAAACAAGTCAAAAACCTCAAATTTCATTCGTTGTAACGCCGTCCTGTAAAAAGCAACCGCTTGTGCTTTCGGTTCAACAGCGGCGTACGAGCGAAGAACGCAATCGTCTGGGAAAAATCCAGAAAATCCGGCAAGAGTACCCAGCACCAGCACCACCACCACCGCCACCACTATCGAAACTACCACACCAGCAAAGCTGCCGGTCTGTCAAGTGCGAATTGCCGATCGGAAGCGCGAGGTAAAACGCTCATGAGGGCCCGTCAGCTCGTAGCGCTAGTCACGGCCTGTAGTTGACGTTGGCTCCCACCCTCATGACGGCGGTCTTCACGGTCAGCTCCGGCGAGATGAGCTCCACGTAGGGCATCGTCGGCAGCCGGACCCCTTGATGAAGGCGCTTGTTGATCTGGTCCAAGATCAGCGGTTCCACCACCGGGATCAGACCGGCCACCAGAGACTTGATCTCTTCGCCCACGTTGCTCTGCGTGACATTGAGCCCGACCGAGCCAGTCCGGGCCACCATGGAGCCGTGGATGACGAGGCGGTTTGAGATCGCCTTGACTCGCGCGCGAATCTCGGCCTGCAGATGGAGCTTGTGATGGGGGGATGGGCGTGGGAGGGGGGGGGGGGGAGGGGCGAGGCAGAGAGGCACGCACGCTCACCTCAAAGTCGAGATGGCCTGCAAACGCCCGCTGCCCTCTTGGATTCTCAACTTGCGCCTCCAGAATCGTCTTCAGGTCGATTTCCACCTTGTCCCGTTTGAAGGTGACCGTCGGCGGTGTCCTGCTTTTGATCGAGAGGAGTACGGAGGTATTCGGGTACCTTTCTCCCAACTCCGGTATTATTCCCCCGATGCATTTTGGCACGAGCCCACCAGCACCTCCGCAGGTGGTCGCGAGCATTTCGCGATGCGCTGCTGGCAGAACGCTTCTGGAGGCTGTGTAAGCGATCCTTCCCATGGAGTGAGCTTTGCTCAGCAGCCCATTTGCAGCGACGTCAGTGAGCGAAGCGTAGATCATCTTGCGGCTGACTGAAGAGACCGGCATGACCGGCGCCGAGAGGTCGACGATGGCCCCGCTGCCCTGCTGAATGCCGCCGCTGAAGGGCAGGTCCAACCAGGCTGACGTCATCGATGGCCCAGACGCCAGACCCAGCTTGAGCTTGGCCCCCGGAAAGACGTTCAGTGAGAGGTCGGCCTTGGAGAGCCAGGGATTCGCCTTTGTCTCCATCACGTCCTTGAGCCGTGCGCACAGCTCTCGGTTGAGGCGCTTCTGCACCGAGAATTGATTGCCCTTCCCATTCCTAACCCTCCCCTACGATCTGCGCAAGCAACAGTACTGACACAGCGATGCTCTGTGGATGCGTGCGCGCGTTGCTCCGTGGGCCGCTCACCTTGATGTTCTTGGCGATCATCTTGCGGAACAAATGGAGGATTTTGGCCACTCCCTTGCTGTTGATGCGCACGTCGACGTCGCCGACGTCCGCCGAGCATTTCAGGGCAGTCACGCGCAGTTGGCCCGCCTCCGTCCGACTCAGAGCGGTCGTCATGGCGACGCGGATGTGGCGCGCCGTCACGTAGGCGTGGAAGCGGCTCGAGAAGAACAACACTTTGATCTTGCCGCTGCCCTCCGCTCGCACCTCGCCGTCCGAAGAGCGGATCAGCAACTGGTTGGGGCTCCGAGTGGAGAAGGTGAATCTCGGAGAGCTGGAAACGAGCATGCCTTGTACGTACGTATGTAGGTACCACGTAGGCTGTTGTGCTTCCGGACAAAACACTGGGGGAGCACAGCGTTCGAGTCGAGTTTGTTCGAGTCTTGGGGGAGAGGGGGGGGGGGGTCGGGTTCCGGCGGTTGTTTAAAGATACACAGTGTTGTGCATTTCTTCACTTCTACCCAAGACGGGCAAACAGGTGCAAACGTCTGTCCATCGTACCGTCATTTGCAGTTCATACAATACATACAGCGCCTTGCGCGCTGGAAGCTTGTACGATTAGTGCAACGTCTGTCGGGTCCTTGTCGTCCTCGTTCGAGCTTCCGTCGTGTTTTTTCGGTACAGTTATCCACGCCTGTTGTGGAGGCTTCTCACGTGAAGTGCGTGACGGAGCCGCCGTGGAAGCGTGCGACGCTCTTCTTGAAGGAGGGCAGCTTCATGCCGACCACCTTCGCCCCCTGCTGCAGCAGCTGGCCGGCCACTTCCGCCGCCTTGCTCAGTCCGCTGCTCGTCACACGCAGCTGAGCCAATGCTCTCTGCTCTGTTTGCTGCCGTCTCGGCTCGGCAGGATGGAACAGAGGATGGCACGCGCAACTGGCGCTCGTCTACATGCACTGCTCTCTGCAAAGCGCGCGCTCGGCTACTGTCTCGCTCACCAGGCACACGAGCACGAGCATCTGTAGCGCTGTCGTCGTCTCCATGGGGGCGAGCTGGGCTGGTTCGGCAGTCCTGGACGAAGGCCTCTACCTTCAGTCTTGATTTGGTCCGGGCGAATGTTGCCAGTGGCTCTCGGAAAGCCGAGACGCTACCTATAAAGGCAAGTGGGAGTTGATCGGAGCAAGAGGGACAATAGAAGGGTCACAGCTCAGTGAGTGACTGAAACGGTGAGTAACGTGGGAAAGCCGCGCGTAGGCGCTGATTAGCGTCTAGTTTCTGTCCCCAAACTTGCATCAGTAGCGGCTGCGGACTCGCGTGCAACTAGTATAAGTTTGCTCTCGTTCTATGAATAGCGGTCGTAATGGAGAATAAGCCGAGGCGGCCAAGCACTGTTTCCGGTATTGAGTCGCGCTCAAACTTCCTCCTTGACATCGGATCCCGTGAGTCATAGCGGAAGCGGCCAATTTGTGGTCTACCGCAATGTAGAGTGGGCTCCGAAATACAACTGTGGAGCAAGAGAAGTATGAAGAAAAGACTTCCTACACGACCAACAGCGCGCACAGGATTGCGTGCGTGTTCCTCGCGGGCGCCCGAGAGGCACACACACGCACATGCTCGGCGGTTCCAACCGGTCCTTCTTTTGCTACTGGCGTCTTCCGTTCCGATAAACCGTTTCCCCTGAAGAAACCGTGTTTCACTTCACTGGATCGAGTAAAATAAAAAAATGACCCTAAAATGGCAGCATAAAACATTCGCACAAATGCTGACAAACGCACAAATCTGCTGCTTTTTTGAAAAAAAAGGTTTAAAACAAAAAAATGGCAAATGTGGTGTTAAACCCACAAATGCTTCTATATGCCCAGAGGCAATATACCATTTTGGTTCTCTTCACTGGCTCGGTCGTTTCGTTCAGCACGGTTCGTTAAATCGTTGCACTAGAATAACTACACCGGCACTTGGCACACTTATAAACTTGCTGCGTGGCGCGGTCCTCTAAAACGGCTTTTAATAGAACCGAAACGTTTGTCAATTCGTCGTAGAGCTCGTCTTTCGCTCTTTCTCCTTCTGCAAGTCGTCAACCGTTATCCTGCGTGAGACGATTCGCACCGAATTGGCAGCTGCACGTCCACATTGTTTCTTCGGTCCGAGTCTAAAAGACAACTCCTCCTGGGACAACCGCCAGCCCAAAGCGTCCTTGCCGCTGCCAACCTGTCGGCCTATCCATTCGCGTCGACCACGGCTTGAAGTCGAAGTACTGGGGCAGAGAGCGCGTTAGCTCCTCTTGTCTGGGACTGTTCGAGCGAAAAGCTTCGAAATGCAATCGAAACGACTTGCTCCAGTCGAGGTGATTGCAGATGAGCTGCGTCATCGTGCTCGCCCGGATCGACTTCAGCTGATCTGCAAGGAGAGCGGCAATATTTGGTGCCAGTTCGCCCGCACGAATGGAAGCGCCACTCCTCCTGCCTGCAGAAAACGAGCCCGCCTCTCCACCGTGCTCGTAGAAAAAGCGGTCGACAAATTTGAGATCGTGAAATTGACGCGCGATGATGTTGGCCGCAGTGGGGCCAACGACGCCTCCATCCACCGCCTTTTCCGCCAGCTCGCCCACGTAGAGATCAATGTCCCGGACGTCCCTTCACGATGGCAAACTTCCAATGACTTTCACCACAGGACGTGCATGCATACAGTGCAGACTGCAACGGTGTGTTGCCGACACACACTTGTAGACTGTGCGCAGCGCGTCCACGTCAGTCGGACGAATGCCGAGCGGGTGGAGCTCGTCGAACGTGTCGACCGTGTCGAGGCCGAAGCGGTCCCGGTAACACATCCAACCGGGCAGTCCGTGGTCGCGTCCGCGCTGCACATTGATCGCGATCAAGTCGCCGTTGCCGGTGGCCGACTCAGCCGCCCTCCTAAACAACTCGTTGCGCAGTGGGAAGGGAACACGAGACTGTGTCCGAACCGGAAGGAGGAGGTGGCGAACTCGTTGATGATGGCTGGCGTCCAGGTGGGCTCGTAGAAAGTGAAGCCCTCCTTCTTGGGCCAAAGGAGAAACCGAGTCATAAAGTCGGGCCCGATGATCAGAGGAAGCCACTCGTTGTACGTGATGTGTTGCATCTGGGCCACTACCATCCGACGTGCCTCCTAAATCGGCCAGAACTGGATGAGGCCAGTTCAGCGGGTGGTGCACGGTTGCGAGACTTGAAAAACGGTTTCAGCGCTCCAATTTGGCCGTTGCCTCAGCTGAACGGCGAGCCAGTTGTGCTGTTTCATCAACAGTTCGTGCAAGGTTGTCAATCCGGGCTCTGTCTCATCCGGGCTCGCTCTCTCGTCTCCTGGAACACGTGTGTTTTACGGAAAACGATACTGGAAACGCTCCATCCACACCCCGGTCCAGTCAATGGGAGGCCATTGTAAAAGGTTGTGTGTGTGTGTGTGTGTGTGTGTGTGTGTGCGTGTGTGTGCGTGTGTGTGTGTGTGTGTGCGTGTGTGTGTGTGTGTGTGTGTGTATTTGTATTTTTGTATTTTTGTATTTGCCAACACACGTAACCACATACAACAAAAGTCCGACACATGGCGCGCGACGAAGTGTACATCGTATACGCAAGAAACCTGGGCGAGAGTACAAACAGCAGCACGGCACAGCACATTGCCGTTGTCGAACAAACAAACGCGCAGGAGTACACACACAGTGCTAACTACATTACATAATGCAGCCACAAGGGACAGGGCGCGGTACCGCGTACTTCGCGTACTCCGTACAAGCACAGGGCACGCATTTGTACAGACTCTGCTGCCTGCGGAAGATGTGTTGGCGTGGTCAGACGACACTTTTCAGTGATTTACGATCTGGCCACAAGGAATTGAGTGAGATTTTCAGTTTTAAGTCTCGTGTTAAATGTTGACAAAGAGGTTGCATTGACCGTATGAGGCGACAAGGCGTTCCAGGCGGCAACGATTCTGTTAACGTGTGTGTGTGTGTGTGTGTGTGTGTGTGTGTGTGTGTGTGTGTGTGTGTGTGTGTGTGTGTGTGTGTGTGTGTGTGTGTGTGTGTGTGTGTGTGTGTGTGTGTGTGTGTGTGTGTGCGTGTGTCTGTGTGTGTGTGTGTGTGTGCGTGCGTGCGTGTGTGCGTGTGTGTGTGTGCGTGTATGTGTGTGTGTGTGTGTGTGTGTGTGTGTGTGT
>JASAMY010001310.1:0-10000 GCA_030248085.1 Paralinhomoeus sp. GSCO2_6 | reverse complement strand
GAGCGACAGCGAATGACACCCACCGGAGCCGTCGATGATGGCGTTCTTGTGCTGCGTGAGGTCCTCCGAGTGGCTCAGTTCGACGAGGTACGCCTTGCTGACGTCATCAGTGTCGGGATCGACATAAACGACCGGCTTGATCGAAGATTTGAGGTGGCTACCTTGATTGGTGGAAATGCCCAGCTGCTCCCCTGCCAGTTGGATGAGCTCCGCTTCTTCACGACCGGCCATGGTTTCCTAGACATTTGTGGTCAAGAATTACGCGAAAAATAATCGCGGGCCCAGGGGTAGTTTGCGGCCCCCCAATGCAAATTTAGTATTGCGGTTCTATGGGGGGGCCCCAAAAGTTTTGGTACATTTGCTAGTGGGCATACACTAGGTAGCCACCGAGTGTACCAGTCCAGCAAAAATATTCTGACTGAAGCCACTCGCGGGAGGCCTCGGAATTGTCGTAGCCACCGAGTGTACCAGTCCAGCAAAAATATTCTGACTGAAGCCACTCGCGGGAGGCCTCGGAATTGTCAGAAGTGCGCCTACAATAGGTAGCCACCGAGTGTACCAGTCCAGCAAAAATATTCTGACTGAAGCCACTCGCGGGAGGCCTCGGAATTGTCAGAATATTTTCACGGGACTCGTACACTCGGTGGGCACGTCGCGCCACACGTACAAGTGCGCCTACACTAGGTAGGTAGCCACCGAGTGTACGAGTCCCACAAAAATATTCTGACTGAAGCCACTCGCGGGAGGCCTCGGAATTGTGAGAATATTTTCACGGGACTCGTTCGCTCGGGGGGCCGGTCGCGCCACACGTACAAGTGCGCCTACACTAGGTAGCCACCGAGTGTACGAGTCCCACAAAAATATTCTGACTGAAGCCACTCGCGGGAGGCCTCGGAATTGTTAGAATATTTTCCCGGGACTCGTACACTAGGTGGGCACGTCGCGCCACACGTACAAGTGCGCCTACACTAGGTAGCCACCGAGTGTACGAGTCCCACAAAAATATTCTGACTGAAGCCACTCGCGGGAGGCCTCGAAATTGTCAGAATATTTTCACGGGACTCGTACACTCGGTGGGGAGGTCGCGCCACACGTGCAACTGCGCCTACAATAGGTAGCTACCAAGTGTACCAGGCCAGCAAAAATATTCTGAGTGAAGCCACTCGCGGGAGGTCTCGGAATTGTTAGAATATTTTCACGGGACTCGTACAGTCGGTGGGGACGTCGCGCCACGCGTACAAGTGCGCCTACAGTAGGTAGCCACCGAGCGTACGAGTCTCGTGAATATCTACGTCTAAATGGTACTTCTCTTAAACCCACTTGGGCCGAAGAGGCGGAAGGGGGAGACGAGTTGTTGTGTTAGGGATTTGAGGTCGCTGGGTGGGGGGGGGGGTAGTGGAGGGGAGGGGTGTGGCGGCCGGGCCTGGACTTTTATCCTGAAATGTAACCTCCGTTTTACATACGCAGCTATGTACGTGTACAGGTAGGCGGGTGTGGGGGTGCGAGTGTGCGTGTGCGTGCGTGGTGTCGGCGCTAGCGGCGAAGGCACGGCGCCCTAGTGTACCTTCCCGTCCGGCCCCGTCATACATAGGGTATCCCCAAGAAACAGAGAGGCGAATGTTGGTTCAATGGAAGGAGTGGGAAATATATGGCGGGTAATGAAGACGGCGGCGAGGTCAAAGGGAGCGCGGAAAAGGCGCAATAATCTAGGAAGGAAACTAGGTTCCGCACCACGCAGGCGATGGGGTTGGGGGAATCGGTCGAGGTCAGGCTACGCGCCCCATAAATTAGGCAGCCACTTTGTCGCCATATGAACACGCGAGATTGAACCACAGGAACCACTCGCGTACCCAGGATTGCGATTTGGGAGGGGAAACACTGGTATTGGTCGCTAACTTGGAATTTTCCTAATGGTACCCTCTTTCGAAAAAATTGGGTCTGTCAACATTTTCCGAGGACAAACGCACCCCTGCCCCCCCCCCCCCACATACTCCAGTAACAGCAACTTGCACAGTACAGGTCCAGGTCCAGCGCCACCCCCCCCCCCCACCCCAGCGTGCCTGACGCCCCCCCCCCCCCTTACCCCCCCCCCCCCCCCACCCCTCTTGCCTTCACAACAACGTACGACCGTTCTGCAATACACCTTATGCTAACGCGCACTTGTACGTGTGGCGCGACCTCCCCACCGAGTGTACGAGTCCCGTGAAAATATTCTGACAATTCCGAGGCCTCCCGCAAGTGGCTTCACTCAGAATATTTTTGTGGGACTCGTACACTCGGTGGCTACCTAGTGTAGGCGGACTTGTACGTGTGGCGCGACCTCCCCACCGAGTGTACGAGTCCCGAGAAAATATTCTAACAATTCCGAGGCCTCCCGCGAGTGGCTTCACTCAGAATATTTTTGTTGGACTGGTACACTTGGTAGCTACCTATTGTAGGCGGACTTGTACGTGTGGCGCGACCTCCCCACCTAGTGTACGAGCCCCGTGAAAATATTCTGACAATTCCGAGGCCTCCCGCGAGTGGCTTCACAGAGAATATTTTTGCTGGACTGGTACACTTGGTGGTTACGTATTGTAGGCGGACTTGTACGTGTGGCGCGACCTCCCCACGGAGTGTACGAGTCTCGTGAAAATATTCTAACAATTCCGAGGCCTCCCACGAGTGGCTTCACTCAGAATATTTTTGCTGGACTGGTACACTTGGTAGCTACCTATTGTAGACGCAGTTGCACTTGTGGCGCGACCTCCCCACCGAGTGTACGAGTCCCGTGAAAATATTCTAACAATTCCGAGGCCTCCCGCGAGTGGCTTCACTCAGAATATTTTTGCTGGACTGGTACACTTGGTAGCTACCTATTGTAGACGCAGTTGCACGTGTGGCGCGACCTCCCCACCGAGTGTACGAGTCCCGTGAAAATATTCTAACAATTCCGAAGCCTCCCGCGAGTGGCTTCACTCAGAATATTTTTGCTGGCCTGCTACACTCGGTGGCTACCTACTGTAGGCCGACTTGTACGTGTGGCGCGACCTGCCCACCGAGTGTACGAGTCCCGTGAAAATATTCTAACAATTCCGAGGCCTCCCGCGAGTGGCTTCACTCAGAATATTTTTGCTGGACTGGTACACTTGGTAGCTACCTATTGTAGGCGGACTTGTAGGTGTGGCGCGACCTCCCCACCGAGTGTACGAGTCCCGTGAAAATATTCTAACAATTCCGAGGCCTCCCGCGAGTGGCTTCACTCAGAATATTTTTGCTGGACTGGTACACTTGGTAGCTACCTATTGTAGGCGGACTTGTAGGTGTGGCGCGACCTCCCCACCTAGTGTACGAGTCCCGTGAAAATATTCTGACAATTCCGAGGCCTCCCGCGAGTGGCTTCAGTCAGAATATTTTTGCTGGACTCGTACACTTGGTGGCTAGCTACGGTACGCCCACTTGTACGTGTGGCGCGACCTGCCGACCGAGTGTACGAGTCCCGTGAAAATATTCTGACAATTCCGAGGCCTCCCGCGAGTGGCTTCACTCAGAATATTTTTGCTGGACTGGTACACTTGGTGGTTACGTATTGTAGGCGGACTTGTACGTGTGGCGCGACCTCCCCACGGAGTGTACGAGTCCCGTGAAAATATTCTAACAATTCCGAGGCCTCCCGCGAGTGGCTTCACTCAGAATATTTTTGCTGGACTGGTACACTTGGTAGCTACCTATTGTAGACGCAGTTGCACGTGTGGCGCGACCTCCCCACCGAGTGTACGAGTCCCGTGAAAATATTCTAACAATTCCGAAGCCTCCCGCGAGTGGCTTCACTCAGAATATTTTTGCTGGACTGCTACACTCGGTGGCTACCTACTGTAGGCCGACTTGTACGTGTGGCGCGACCTGCCCACCGAGTGTACGAGTCCCGTGAAAATATTCTAACAATTCCGAGGCCTCCCGCGAGTGGCTTCACTCAGAATATTTTTGCTGGACTGGTACACTTGGTAGCTACCTATTGTAGGCGGACTTGTAGGTGTGGCGCGACCTCCCCACCGAGTGTACGAGTCCCGTGAAAATATTCTAACAATTCCGAGGCCTCCCGCGAGTGGCTTCACTCAGAATATTTTTGCTGGACTGGTACACTTGGTAGCTACCTATTGTAGGCGGACTTGTACGTGTGGCGCGACCTCCCCACCTAGTGTACGAGTCCCGTGAAAATATTCTGACAATTCCGAGGCCTCCCGTGAGTGGCTTCACTCAGAATATTTTTGCTGGACTGGTACACTTGGTAGCTACCTATTGTAGGCGGACTTGTACGTGTGGCGCGACCTGCCGACCGAGTGTACGAGTCCCGTGAAAATATTCTGACAATTCCGAGGCCTCCCGCGAGTGGCTTCACTCAGAATATTTTTGCTGGACTGGTACACTCGGTGGCTACCTACTGTAGGCCGACTTGTACGTGTGGCGCGACCTGCCCACCGAGTGTACGAGTCCCGTGAAAATATTCTGACAATTCCGAGGCCTCCCGCGAGTGGCTTCACTCAGAATATTTTTGCTGGACTCGTACACTTAGTGGCTAGGTATTGTAGGCGGACTTGTACGTGTGGTGCGAACTTAGGAGGATCTGTACGTGTGTGTTACATTGAGGTTTCACGAAACGCAACTGCCGCTACCGTTCGTAAATGTTCTTAGAAAGCGACAACGGGTGCAAAAATCGCGCACTACACTACACACTATTTGCTTTTATCGCGAATCGGGCGCGCTTTTATAGAAGCAGCACTGCGCTACTGGGCGGAGTGTTTTACTAGGCGGTCTAGCCTGCATGTACGCTTTCGCGGACACATTCTTTGACGTGTGTCAGCACCTACAAAGAAAAGTTATGGTCATCCCACAAACTCGCTAGAACAATATTTATGGCATTCGGTGTAGTTTCAATAAACGTGCGTATACCGACCTGAGGCTGCACTGGGTAGGAGGACTACAAGTTCAACAACAGGAAGAGTTTCTGTTCGAATCTACAGTGTAGCTATAGACACATTGTGATTGTTCGTTTTAGTCACAATTCACTGGCACGTGCCTGTAAAAAACCTTTCTCAGCCCATCGTACAGGTGCGTAATACTTAGTAATACTGTATCACTATGCAGACACGGATTTCATGGGCCACTGTCAATTGGGGCAGGTGCTGCAGGTGACGACATTCGGGTTTCTGGGCAGTGTCGCGCCCTCTTCCTCGTCGCCCTCCTTCTCCTGTCCATCTTCCTCAGCTGCTGCGTTGCTGTCGTCTTCATCCGTGGCGACTTCGTCTTCACTGTCGGTTTCGGTGTCCGACGGCAGTCGGCAGCCCTGGCACGGCTTCGACAGCTCGTCAGCGGCGTCGCTCGACAGCTCGACGTCGGCGGAGGCGCTCGACGTCGGCTCGTCGACGACGCTGGACTCTGACGGCAGGGCATCGGCCGGTGGTCGGCGCAACTTGCGCCGCAGGCGGTTGACGACGAGGCTGACCAGGCAGACCAGGCCCAGGCCTAGCGCCACGCCCAGCAGGCCCCAGCCAACAGCCAGCAGAATCTGCGTGCTGTCGCTGACGACGCGGTCGCCTCGTGGCGATTCTTCAGTCGCGTTGGGTAAAGCGCTGGAAGAATGGTTGCCCGAGTTTTCTGGCGTCCATTTCAGCTCGTCCAAAGTGACCGCTTGGTCCCGAGTTGCACTTTGGCTCTTGTTTTCACGGAGCCTGACGGTCGCCTCTGTCGAAATGTAAGACATTTCCGTTGTCGAACTGTGCAATCTCGTCGCCTTGTGGCTGTCTCGAACTTCGGCTGCAGCTGACGGGACACTGAAGGCAGTTGGAGTTGTCGACGTTGAGCCGGTCGCCGCGACTCTTCAGCAGTTGTCCTTTCCCACACATGGATTCCTTCGGTTGAAATGAACACCTGTTCTTCCGTTGAGGTTGCTACAGTCTTGGCGAGCCTTTTTGTCAGAACTTCGGCAGACGTCGTCAAGTCTGACGACACCGCAGCAGAGCTTCCTCCTTGTCGGACGTCTGAAGTGGCCGAATCATCGACCGTGGCGCTGCCCCACTGCTGCACTTGTCCAGGAGTGGTCGTCTCTGCGGCGTCCCGACTTTTTCTCTGGACACGCACACGCCTGCTTGTGGGCGTTGTGATTGCCTGCGTAGGCGCCGCCGGACGGGACCGTAGCCAGAAGACGGCCTTGTAGACGGCGCCTCCGATGGCTGCGTTGTTGGCGCGCGCGTTGCAGAAGGAGCCGACGCAGCCGCAGACGATGTGATCGCGCGGGTGAGCCGCGAAGTCGACCATGTGGGGAACCAAGCAGACAGCCCCCTCGTGGGTGAAAATTCGATCGGCGGCAGTTCGCCCAACCAATCGCTGGAACTCTGCGGAATGGTTGGCGACCTAAAGGAGCAAGAACAATTTACAATCGACTAATTTAAATTAAAAGGTGAAAAAATGAAACGGCTTGCGTTTTGTGTGAGCTCGGGAGAAACCAACGTCCAGCCAGCCGCGGTCGTTTCGAGTGTACTCGACTAGACAGAAGTTTGGCTAAATTTAACCGCAAATTGTATTCCCATACGTAAATTTATTACTAAAAGAGTGAATATAACCTACGGTAGCGAGTGGTAGCGGCGATGGGAAAGAGCTCGCCCACCCGCAGCCGCCGCCCACCGTCCTGTTCAGCCGCTGCGCCGTCAGCCACAGGCCGTCTAGATGGTCAAAGTTTCTTTTTAAATGAGAAAACTGAGAAAATTCATTGTCCCAACTCGGATCGTTGCAGTTATCGGGCACGTCGCAGGAGCAGACGAGCGTCAGGCCGATGCGGACGCAGCGGTTGTTGCCCGTGGCCACGCGGACGTGGCGCGCCACCTTCGAGTCGGTGCTCAACTCGACGAAAGGGCTCCTCAGACTGAAAATCGCCTCGCACGCCGCAGCCCTCCTCGACTGCGACACCGGGACGTCCACGGTTGCCACGTCCCGCACGAGGCGAGCGTCGACTCTGGAACGGCACTAGACGTGAAAATTGAAAGAAAAACATTGAATAGTTTTTGAGGCCTTCCTAAAATTCGTGGAGAAATAGGTGCCCGAATTAAAAAAAGCAAACACAGTGTAAACCATGGCGATCCATTATACCGTTGTTACATACGTAAAAAAACGATTGAGCCAAAGATTGTGAAACTGCCCCGCACACAAACAAACGGCAAGAGTATGCGGTCTTTCTGTCAATGAATACCCCCAATTTCATCTTAAGTAATCCGATTGAAAACGAACAGATGGACGGTGCCGTTGAGGCAGTGCAACGTCCTGGCGAGACAGAGTCGCGACGCGGCGTTGAGGGCCAGCCACCACACCAGCCCCATTTCTCTTTTCATTTGTGTTTTCGCAAACGTGTTGCGCACCTTTACAGAACAAACATTAATTAACAAACAATAATGAAATTATACGTGTGAATGTTTGGCTATACTATTACCTAGAAGGCCTAACAAGAATGCGCAGAACGCACTGCAGGTTCTCTAACAGATGCAAGAATAACCGTGCCACCTTCGGTACACGTGAAACATACACCTTATTTCCAATACCGAAATCACATCGTCACTTCAAATTTTCCAAATGTCAAATAAGTCTCTTTTTCTTTTCACTTTCAAAGTTCAAAGCGCCACCAGTCGGCGAGAGAGTGGCCGTTGGCCAGGCAGCCCACTACCGTACCCAGGAGGGTAATCACGCAAGGCGCGCCCAGCATGACGAGCTCGTTCCTCTGGAACTCCAGGCCGACGCACATGCCGCAAATGAAGGCCGCGAATGCGCACAGCAGCGCCGCCACGCGCGTCGCCTTCCGGCGGTCGCCGAGTCGCGCGCGGGCGGCGCTGTTGGAGAACTCGACGAAGAGCGAGAGGATCGCGCAGGGCAGCAGCGTGTACCAGACGCCCAGACGAGAGTAGGCCTTGGGCCGGAAGAGACTGGCTTCTACGGAGGTGTAGACGCGCGGAACGGCCAGGTGGAAAGGCGTCGGACGACGCCTCGACCGATCCGCCATCGCCATCGCCAGCATGGCCAGCGGTGAGGACAGCGCTTCCGCGGGAACTTCTTGTGCCGTGGCTAGAGCGGTGGTATACTAGACTTGTGCTGGAATGTACTGTATTCCAGTACTGTATTAAAACCATTTGATTGCTAAAAACATTGATCCCAATATCTCTAGACACATAGGTGTATACACTTTGACGTTGAAGCAACAGTGGACCGACCCTCCCGGCTCCACTAGTGCCTTGAGGGCAAGATGAGGTTCAAAGAAAGTACAGTATCCATAAAATATCTCTGCTTACCAGTCATGTGAGTCACTGCGGCGCCGCCGAGTAGCAGCAGCACGGCCACACAAGCGACTTTCGTGCTTTGGAGTCTCACGAACTGGAGACAGGTGACGCACAAGCACATGGCCGTCAACGTCAACATGACGAAATAATTGCTTCTAGTGAAATAGTGAAAGCAGCCAAGGGCGCAGGCAATGCCAAGCGATACAAAGTCGACAATCGTCATAGTGCATGGCAAGAATCTAAAGAAAATCTATGCTGCGCAGTATATAATTAGGAGGAAGGGGCACAACAAGACAGCAACATACCGTAAGCCCTATAATAAGACCAAGGTGTAGATTTTTATTTAGGCTACACTTCTTGCTAATATTCGGGTGAGAATACCCTTGGAGCTAGTTTGCTTGAGGGAGCGAGCGGCAAAGAACTGCATCGCACCTATATGTCCCCGCACTGAAGGAAGAGGGGCTAATATTTCATTCCTTTTTTCTTTCCTTTTTCATATTATTGGGGCCGTGTAGGATGAGCGAGGCTAATTGGAGGGTTTACGGCATGTCCCATTAATTAGTAAGACCCGTTATAACATACTCGCTGTCAATTCTAAACGAAATAAATTTTGTTGAGAGTCCAATTACGCTGTCGATTATCACAGCGATATTTCTCACAAAGAAGAAAGCGAAAAGCGTAACGAGAAAACAGTGGCCAAAAACGGCGATGAGCCTATTCTCGACCGTTCGCAGCGACTTGCTGTCCTAAAAAAACGGAGATACGGTAGGTGCTTACGGCACGCACGCACGCACGCACGCGCGCGCGCACGCACGCACTCTCGCCCGACCGCACGCACGCACGCACGCACGCACGCACGCACGCACGCACGCACGCACGCACTCACGCACGCACGCACGCACTCGCCATGTAGTTGTGGATCTGGTAGAGCGTCGCCAAAAGAGATACAGCGACAGACATCCATCCGTAGGACACCTTGACGTGAACCGCCCTTCTGCTGCGGCCAGTGATCAGCCTGTACAGGCAAGCGACGGCACAGCACACGCCACTGAGCGTGACGATTAGTCCATTTGCGATGGTCATCTCGGCGTGTCTAACAGGCCGCTATACTTCGTGTCTTTCTCTGTTCCCACAGCCAGTGGCAATTACTGCGCTACAAACGCACTGCTGCTGTGCACGGAGTGTGCGCTAGAGTGTGCGTCCTTGCAGAGAAGGAGTGTAAAGTTGGAGAGCTGCTGTACTGATGGGGAGTGGGAGTCATTTTGGTGCGTCTATAAACGTCAATGGACTATCTGTCTCTTCAGAACCATCGAACAAGCTTGCACCTCACCTCCTTCGGAAGTGCAAATTTTTAGGTTCAAATTCCACATTCCCTACTAACACGTGTCGATAACAGTTTCAGGAGGACGCTCCTTGTAAACTCGATCGATTTACGCTGATACTTCCGATTTTATCGCTGTGTCGCCGCCGCCGCCGACGCCGCTGAGTTGCGTTCCGCTTTTTACGCGCAGACACCGCGCGATGCGCATCCGCGCAAGCGCATTGCGCAAAACGCCATTTTCTTTCCAGCAGAGAACAGCGATTGTTGTACTCTGCGGGGGTTCGAGCGGTGCTGGTGCTGGTGACCCACACGTGGCGGGCGTCAATGGGCCCTCGACCCCAACAATCACCCCTTCCCCCTCTCTCTCTACCCTCCTTCTTCT
>JASAMY010002864.1:0-24529 GCA_030248085.1 Paralinhomoeus sp. GSCO2_6 | reverse complement strand
TATAGATGTATGTAGTTATGTATACATACACCTAGCCTGCAAAGAAAAGAACACACCATATCTCAATAGCATATACCACTAGGACACTAGCAGTCCGTCCCAAAACACGCACATTAGGTACACACTGCGCACTTGTAGTACACTAGCAGCCATTACAAGGAGAGCTACGCAGGTATTGTATGTATGTAGCATGTGCAGTGGCGTAGCCAGGATTTTCAAGTGGGTGTGGCGAAATCGGATCTATGTAATTGTCCATGACAGCGGATGGCTTGTGGTAGAGAATCGGCCGCTTGCACGCACGGTTCTGGGTCGACCGACCCTTCAAGGACCCACTAACGGTTCTTGGATTTCGTCGTGCTGACGCTGCCCTAGATTGTCGATCGCGCTCTTTGGAATTGGTTTTTGGCGGCCCTCGTACCTAGAGTCTCTAGACAAGAAGTCGTCATGGATATTGGGATGCTATATGGGCCATTGACGGCCTCATAGCGTTACCCCCCATCCAACAACAACACGTAACGCAATTGTACAGGCAATACAATTTTTCCTGAATCCTGAGACTCCGGGCGGCGGATAGAGAGTGTGTTACTGTTCAAGTTATACAGCCATTGTTTGCCGCCATTTTACAAGCGTGCCTCTACACAACAACGTACGCAAACAAAGAGCCACCCGCACTCGAAAGTGGAGCGGCGGCGGCGGCCCACCCGTTCCGGTGGGAGATTTTCGGATGGAGTTGCCTCTAGCGTTTCGGCTCGGCGGCGCCACTTGTATTTAGCAGCAACGCGCGTTGAATAAACAAGGAGGCGTGGCTAGCGGCAGAGCACACATACACCTACTCGCACAAACACGCAACACGGCTGGGTATGCGTTGCGTGATTCGACCGTTACTTCAAAACATCAGCGCCTTCTCACGGCGGTAACGCTCCCAGAATCCCAATAAAGGGTTTCGCACGAAAGTGTATGCCTGAGCAGGGAAGGGACTGTTAGCGTGTATCGTTAGCAGCGGAGCCATTGCGTAAACAGGCGCAGACTTATGTTTCACTCTCGCGATTCAGTGAAGACTAACTTTTCTAATTCACCGAATACAGGGATACGGCGAGGAGCATCACGGACGGCGCGACAGCGTTTCCGCGACGTGCTGGACGAATTGGAGCTGCAAAGGTAGTCGATAAATCAGGTTGACGTCGTTCCATAGTGGGCACCAGCAGGAAGCGCACAATTGGAGTCGCTTGTTGTTGTTGGTGCAGGGACATGGTCGGAGCCGTCTGGACAGCAGGCTGGTCTCCTCTGGGAGCTGTATGTCCTGGGCGTCCCCTGAGCTGCCGGCCAGCGGAATCAACTCGACGCCAGTGACAATTCCGGCCCGTCAGGGGAGCCAGACCCCCAGGATCGGGCTGACTGGGTGTCATCTCTCACCAGCAGCGGTCCATTGTGACCAGAGAGAGGCCCCCCGATCAGAGAAGCGGCCCACAGTCCACACACACAAACAAACATACTTGTTGGTGCATGGGTGATGAGCTGGAGGGAGCAACCCGCCTCTACCCGTTTTATTCCTTGTTGCTGATCGAGTCGAAAAGAAATGTGTGGTGTGTTTGCGCGCGTTACTTGTGTTCACAGCAATGTGCAAACGCAAGCGAACAGTTTTTTGTTGTGCGCAGCACTAAGGTTTTTTTAAACGATTCGCGGATTCTAAATAGGAATCAAAACTTTCGGGACTACCATTTGTGAACAGAAAAGCACAGACACGCACCATGTGACACCTCTTTTGTCAATTCATTTTTGTTTTCGGCACTGTCAAAGCACAGCAGGTTGTCGTCACGCATAATAATGACAGTAACAATAGCGATAGCTGTAGCTGTAGATTGAGTGGAAGGCAGAGCAGACCACGCGAGGAGATATCTAAAAGCAGAATCAAGACACTGAATATTGTCGTCTTAACGTGCTAAATAAATTACAAAAAACCCAGCGGCTACACTAGGGCACACCGATATAATGCCAACAGCACGCACAAATCGCTCGCGCTTTCACGTTGAGAATTTTTTAGCAGTGGACAGTAGAGTGGAGGCAAGTTTTCGCGCCTGGGCAGTGCCCACCAATGCCGACCCACACGCGCACAGGAACGCACGAACACGCGAATTCTCCCTAATTAGTCAATTTTCATTCCAAGTCGTCCGAAATTTCGGCGCCCACCCCGTTCCGACTAGTCTAGCAGCAAGCGCTCACCGCACCGAAATAGCACCGCAGCACCACTACTCTCCCCGCACCCTCTAACCGTCCTCGGTTCAGTCATCCACTAGGGGGGGGGGGGTCCTCCTACTTCGCTCGGTGCCCCCCGGAGGGCGCAGCGGGGGGCTGGTGGGCGGCGGGGGGTGGCTGCTGGAGGGAGGGCGGTGGCGCGCTGTTGTAGTGCGTGAGGCGACGGCGCAAGTCTTGGGGGAACTTGTCGTAGCAGCGCTTGCAGGTCGGCTTCATGTCCAGCTCGTAGAACTTCGTCCTCAAAGACGGACGAGCCAGTGCGTGCGTGCCCGTTCGTGCGTGCGTCAGACGGGGCAAAGCGTACGTGCCCATGAGGGGTATCTGCTCTGCAGGATCCATTCCGATACCGATTCGGGACGACCTCCCTCCCCCCCCCTCGGCTTAAATTTTCACAATCCTCAAGTCAATTTGTTACGAGGGATAGATAGGCAAGGGAAAAAACTTTACCGTGCTTTGTGCTACAATGGCTTCAGACCTAATTTTGGGCCTTTAAAGTCCATTTGTACCCCAAAACTAGCATTTCAATTTAACCTTCGCTTTATACAAATCACCCCAAAGATCCGAGTTATTCCATCTTAAAAAAACTGGTAATTCCCCCCTCCCCAAACCCAATTCGCAGGGGCAGCCGTGGGAGCGGCGGCACCAACTTCTGGTCCATCTTGCGGTCGCAGAAGGAGCATGCGAAGCAGTCGGTGCACCACGTCTTCTGCAGCGCCGTGAACACGTCGCCCACGATCACCTGGCCGCACTTGAAGCAGACGTTGCCAAACAACTAAAAACATTGGTAATAGAAATTAAAAAAAAAATGCGAAAATTCCGTGAGAGACGAACCTGGTGGAAGTGTAGCTCGCAGTAGGCGAGGCCCTTCTTCTCGAAGTGGCGCGTGCCCAGGAAGGGCTTCTCGCACTTGGCGCAAACAAAGTGCTGCAACGTGCGTGGCGGTAGACGTCCATATTGACCAGACCGACCGACCAATGCTACTTGTAGTCAACAATAACCCCCTCCCAAAGCAGCCCCCCCCCAGTTACAGGTATGGCTGGTTTTTCTTGGGGGGGGATTGGGGGGGGGGACCCCACCAGTTGGGATGCACGGAAGTGGACTTGGGGGGGGGGGGCATTTGGATTGAATTCCGACTGACGGAACCCATGCGCCCCGTGTTGCGCTAGTGTTCGCCCACCTCGACGTGCCAGTCCTTGCCGAGCGCGGTGACGACGCGCTCCTCAATGGGGCGCCTGCATGCGCCGCAGATGGGAATGCCCATCTTGTCGTGGCAGCGCAGGCAGTACAGCTCGCCGCGCACCTCCCTCGCGTCCGCGTTCAGCTCGATTCTGCAAAGTCGCGATCTTAAAAGTTACGTCCAAAGAGTGACGCCTGGTCGAACGAACCCGCAGGCCCTGCAGTTGAAGTGGTACGGGTGGAAGGCGTCGCCGCGGAACTTGATGTGGCCCTCGTCGATGACGGCGTGGCACTTGTGGCACACGTACTTGCCCAAGCCTGCCGCCTTCTCGCGCTCGTTGCACGCGTGACACACCGCCCTGCACATAGGTGTGTTGCTGTTGCTTTCATCGAGGGCGACTCTTGGAGGCGCATGAATGAATGGCTTGAATGAATGAATTTAGAAAATAGGTGCATCTTGGATCTGCCGAGGCGAGGCCGGATGGTTTCAGAGAGTCGAGAGGCAGGGGGCATAAGTTCGGCGCGATAGGCTCCTCCAGACCCATTTGGATCAATCAAAAAGTGCGTATTTACAGTTTACACACTCTTCTTGTACGAAATTTATCTATTCTGCACATACCCCTCCCCTTACAGAATTTCTCATTGCGGGCAATCGTCACATCAGAGTTGGCCTAAGACCCCCTTCACGACCCCAAAGGCTCGCACCGTCCGAGGTTGCGGAGGAATCCGGTCTCTGAGAGGACGACGCTGCAGATCTCGCAGCGGAAGCAGTCGGCGTGCCAATGGTGGTTGTTCGCCTTGATCACACGGCCCACGATGAACTCGCCTGCAGCCACGTCACGCCACGTTCGTTGTGTGAACTCGCTTGGCGCTCTCGCATGCCCAGCACGCACACACAAACAGGTGACACACAGACACAGACAGATGACATGACCCTCCCATTGCAATGAACTCAGCGGGCACCCTGCTAATCCTGGGAGAAAACCAAGACGCCCACTCGTCAGTTTCCGTATCCGAAATGACATCCCCCATCCTACTGCAGAGATGGCGCATTTGTAACTTTTTCAATTACAACAGTGCACCCCGCCCCCCCCCCCTCACCCCCGGGGAGCTCTCTGACAAGGCACACAAGCAAGAAGGCGTCGCAAAGTGGAGTACGCACCGCATCGTCCGCAGCAGGGCGCGAAGAGTACGTGAAAGTCGTGCTCGCAGTACTTGCGGCCCTCGAACTCGTAGAAGACCCCGTCCGCGAACGGACGGAAGCAGTGCGCGCACCTTAAAGCCGTCACCACCACAACCTCGCCCTGGCACGCACGCACGCACGCCTATACTATCCAGATTGGACAGGCGCACGAACACGTGTCGCCGCCTATACGACCTATCATCTAATCCCTATTGCAGGTTACCACCCCCTTCGGCACAGAGGTTTAACTGGCCATCGAAGCTGGGGGGGAGGGGTGAATCTGGGATTTTTCAAAAGTCGCTGGGGGTGACCTGGCACGGCCAAATTTGATACAATTTTTCTTTTTCCAGCCTCAATAATGACCTAGAAAATGCTTCGTTAATGCTGAAAACACATCGCCGCAGGCAAGAATTTGTGAATTTGTGGCCAAAAACGTGCCCAAAAGACTCCAAAATGGTCTGTAGGTGCGTAAAATACAGCGCCGCAGGCGAAATTTTTGACATTTGGACAATAAATGCTGCTCACAGGCCTGAAAAAACACCTTGGGAAGTATGAGAAACACAATTCAGCCATAGGGGTAACCTGCAGTCAGTGCAGGATTGACCAAAGCTGGGGGGGGGGTGAACCCTACCTGCACCCTACCCAGTTACACCTATGCTTCGGCACCCAGCCACGAGCCATTATTATGTGGGCTACGGTATTAGCCTATTGTTCGCTTACACAAAGCAGTCGTTATGCCAAATTTCGCCGCCGCTGTTGACAATCTGTTCGTTGAGCTCAAAACCGTCGCCACAGCGAAAGCAGGCGATGCTCGTCAGGCCGGCGCCACCATTGCTCATTATTCCGCTGAAATTGATTTGTTCTTATTTTTTTTCTCCGCATATTAATTAAGAAAAATCCGACTCCATATCCAGCGCGCCGTTCGCCATCGCAGGCATCAACGGAATACAATTTTGGCAACAAAGGGGAACCAGACGGTTCAGTAAGCTGCGTATAGCTAACAGGAAGCGCAGTGATTTATTGAGGCGACATAAGCTACTGGGATCCGTGGTCGGAACGCTACACCTTCTACGGTAGTCTATTTTGCAACCGCAGAGAGCAACAGCGCTCACAGAGCCAAACTACGCTTTACATAGGTTACATAGGTACATAGCGCGTGTGCGTAAGCTACTGCTACAATAGCAATACGCTGAATGGCTGCGAATTACAATGCAGACGCGGCATACGCAAACAAAGACTACTATTACACCAAGCGATAAATTTGACACGCACCAAAATATTGTCTCACACGCGTATTGTCTCAGTCGTACGCGTGGTGAAGTGCTCGTTGGCGCATGTTAGCGAGTATCTACTCCCCGAACAGTCTCCCGAACAGGTCTCCCGAACAGTCATTCGAACGGGGTTATAAACGGCGCGAATCAGGGTGTACGCGGCAGCGTACAACCCTAATATGTGAGCACTTCCTCAATGCGGTTTGTTGAATTTTCAGTCGCTTATAACTCTTGATTGCCTGAACGGATTGTGGCGAATGATAGCTCAAAAGAACCGCCTTCTAGACCGGAATCGAATGAGCCGTCCCGCGTTTTGGTACTCGAACGCGTTGAGACAAATTGTACAAAAATGTTCCAAAAAAGTGGTGTTTTTTTTCATGTTCTGCACACACTTTTAGGGTCGCCGCTCTGGAACGCTACTGTTGATTGGGACGAAACTTGGCGTGAGCACGTAGTATATGATGGCAATTTTGTGCCCCAAGGTAAATTTATCTAGGTGCTTCGGATCTATAGTTATGGCCGATTTGGTCATTTTTCGAAACATAGTCGTTTTATTTTGGCCAAAACCCGACAAGAGTAAAAGTCGAAAAAAAGCCGAGTAAACCCCCAAATGTTTTTTGATATTCGTGAACAGCTTTACAAAGAATGTCTGGGGCGCTTGCATGACATTTGAAATTCTCACCACATAATGAGATATTGGCAACCAAAATTTCGGCAAATCCAACCAAAAAAAGTTTGTGACCTATAGGCGCTTCAACCGTTCGTGATACCGCTGTGCTGTAATGACACAAGTTATTCGTCCGGACTTGGAATAGGTTACTTTCGACAAATGGGAGCGCTCCGATGCCCGTGTCTCTGTCAGCCCTCTTCGAAAGGCCATTTTTTAGGTGTTTTGTTCCAAAAGTTTGTTAGCTATAGACGCTTCAACCGTTCGTCGCAGAGCTGTGCTGTAATGATAAAAGTTACTCGTCTGGACCTGTAATAGGTCACTTTCGAGAATGGGAGCGCTCCGATTTCCATGTTTCGCAGCTCGACCCTCTTGGCGCACCCCCATTTTGGGCAAAATTTGGAACTATGATCGTGCATTATTTTTCATTTCCTGAACGAATTCTGGCGCGTGATAGCTCAAAAGAAGCGCATTCAAAGGGGGAATCGATTAAGTTATAACACGCTTCCATACGCTTGTGCATTACCGAGAAGTTTTTGGAGATGGCAGGACCCACTTTACATGACAAGCTTCTTGGTTCGTCGCCCACTCGCGCCTGCATCAATTGGACGGAAACCTCGCAGGTATCTATGCTCCACATCAAAAAATGAATCGCCGGAGGGACTCTTGTTACATGCCAGCTATGGTTTACTGGGCACATTCTTCTTTTTACCATGTTCCCTTAATCAAGAGGTCGCTGGTTCGAATCCCAGTAACGCCTGCCTGTGCCTTTGCACGTGTCCCCTTGGAAAACCCATCAGCGTTGCTTTACTGCAGTGTCTCCAGTCCATTCCACATTTTTTGTCTCTTTTCTAGGTTCTTTTTCCAGAATTTTGGTAATTTTTTGAGCTAGGAAAAATATTTATGGACGAATGCTTGCTACAGCCCCTGATACATGAAAATGACACATCTCCACACCCGCATGGACGCACGCGCGCGCACGCACGCACGCACGTACGCACGCACGCACGCACGCACGCACGCACTCACGCACGCACGCACGCACTCACGCACGCACGCACGCACGCACGCACAATGTGTACACTGGTACACGCTTTTCATAAGCTTTATGGTGCAACACTGAGCATGCGTCCGTTCTGGTCTGCTGCTGTGGGTTTGTATGTGTGTGCGTGCGTGAGTTTTTGATTAATCTTTCTTTTACGAAAAAACACTGTATTAAGGAAAATTTTGCAGGTGGCTGCAAAAAAAGGAGAATATGTGACGCTCCTTTAGGCCCAGTTTGAAAAAACGCGGTATTAAAAGTAGCCACTTCATCAGATGATCAACTTCAGTTTGGACAAACCGTGTATAATCGAACCAAGCGCAGCAACACGTCACATATTCGGCGTTTGTTGTGCGAGCCATCGCACACAGCCACAACACTACCACTATCAATCCACCCTCACAAACTCTTTCATCTCTCTGACGATGCGCATTCTCTGACGATTCATTAGGCATCGTATGGATGGACAGGGCACACAGCCAAAGATTCTGCATAAATAATTTCGCTACCCTGCCCATCTTAAAATTTTTAATATGTGGCTTGCCCTTACAGTAAGTGATATGCACCATCAATTCACGATCTTGAGTACCAAGTACATTGTATACCCTACATTCAATCTTCGTTTCTCGTTCGTTCTCTTTGTTCCGCTTCTGTTAGCCTGTGCCTATGGATGGACGGAACTGCCATCTGTAGACGTCCGGTCAAGGACAAGGCCCGCTCTCGTCTCTGAGTCCAAGGAATGAAAGGCCTCGGTCCTCATGCAGCCTGGACTGCCTTTCCAGTGATCCAAGCGAGCACAACAAACGCCGAATATGTGACGTGTTGCTGCGCTTGGTTCGATTATACACGGTTTGTCCAAACTGAAGTTGATCATCTGATGAAGTGGCTACTTTTAATACCGCGTTTTTTCAAACTGGGCCTAAAGGAGCGTCACATATTCTCCTTTTTTTTGCAGCCACCTGCAAAATTTTCCTTAATAACATTATTCCAGGTACATATAAATGGGATTCTTGCTACTAAAATTGTTGCGAAGCATGGAGGAGGAGCCTCGGAGCAACAAGGAGCAGCCTTGGAGCAAGGAGGAGCAGCCTCGGGAGCAAGGAGGAGCAGCTTCAGAGCAACGAGGAGCAGTCGTGGAGCAAAATCCTAAGCTTGAGCTTAGAATTTTTTTGTGGGAAATCCAGTGGCGCTATCCTTAGACATGGGACCCCCTCCTGTGGAGCTATGCTGCGGTGGATTTGCCGTCAAGAATATGGAACGACGTAATAAGAAAGGATTGGGTAGGGAATTCCCCCTACGTTTCGGAGACGACGTTTTTCAAGATGCTGTCTAGCACCACTGCGCTTGTGTGTGGACGACGTACTGGAGACGCCGTTTTAGCGCTGTACAGTGTACACCACAGCTACCGCATGCACGATTGTATCCAAAAGAGAAATTGCTTGCCTCCAACCGAGTACATATGATAGAACTCATGGTCAGGTGTGGGCTATAGTTGACCAATTGGTGACTGACTAGCTGAGTGCATATCTGATCCTGCAGTGCATAAGGTAATACCAACTAGGTATTTGGGGGCTAGAGCCATGCATTCTAATAAAATTACGTTTATGGCAGTGACACAGAGAATTCTTGCTACTAAAATTGCTGCAGAGCATGTGGAGCAGCCTTGGAGCATTGCTACTAAGATTGCTGCAGAGCATGTGGAGCAGCCTTGGAGGAAGGAGGAGCATGGAGGAGGAGCCTCTGAGCAACAAGGAGCAGCCTCGGAGCAACAAGGAGCAGCCTCGGAGCAACAAGGAGCATGGAGGAGCAGCATTTCAAACAGTATCTAAAGGGATGCCAATAGAACTCCAGTCATTCTTACAAAAAATCAATTTGGAAATAACTTATACCGTTGTGAGAAGTGCAACAGGTCCTTTGTGTCTCAATATAATTTGCAACGACATCTTCAAACTGTGCACAAACCGAGTGTAGATGACATGGATGTAGACATTTGTGACTCTGATGGATCTGAATCTGACAGTGATGATACTGACACAATTGGAGAGTTGCTCTCTGAAATCATTACAGATGACACAAACTTATCTAATGTCATGGAGGATTACAAACAAATATTCAAAAAATTCAGGGAAAAGGTAGAGGGGGCTATAACTTTTGCTAATGATTTGCAAAACACGAGCCTTGTAAGTGACATCTTAGAACATAAGGAAAAACTCGTTGACAAAGGTTATCCTGAGGATGAGGCCTTTGAGAGGGCCTGGAGTGATAGGAAATTTGCCCTAAAGTGTTTCATTAAAAATAATTGGAGAAATTTGAAGAAGGTCATCAGCCAAGTAAAGACTGAGGAGAATGAGGATGAAAGTGATGACCAAAGTGATGAAGAGGAAGATGATGACCAACAAGAAGAAGATGAAAACCAAGAGGAGAAACAGCTATGATGACAGTGTGAACGTGATAACCAACACTTTAACATTCACATTTTGTGTATGTAGCTGTATATTATTCAGTGTAAATATAAATCATCAGTGGTGCCCACCTTCTTCTATAGTGTCTCTGTGTACAGAGAGAATGGACTAACGTGTCACTGGAGGGCAGTACAGAATGCCCCAACTCAGCAAGGCCATCTCGGTGTGGGCCAACCCTTCATGAGTGTAAATATGGCTGCTCCTTGTTGCTCGGAGGCTGCTCTTCCATGCTCCTCCTTGCTCCAAGGCTGCTCTATATGCTTCGCAACAATTTTAGTAGCAAGAATTCTATTAATATGTACCTGGAATGGTGTAATTTAGATTAAGTTTAGTTAACATTTATGTTTATTTAATCACCAATCACCATCACCATCAGGTAACCATGACCTTTGTTTATTTATCGCATCTATTACCATATACAGAGAGTGCAAGAGCAAATGTAACTGTGCTTGGCGCCGCGCGAAAGAATGTACAATGTACCTCTAAGCAGACTTTAGTACATCGTCTACAGTACGCTGACCACACAACAACACAGGGCTGTTAAAGTACAGCGCTAAAACGGCGTCTCCAGTACGTCGTCCACACACAAGCGCAGGGGTGCTAGACAGCATGTTGAAAAACGTCGTCTCCGAAACGTAGGGGGAATTCCCTACCCAATCCTTTCTTATTACATCGTTCTATATTCTTGACGGCAAATCCACCGCAGCATAGCTCCACAGGAGGGGTCCCAAGCCCAAGGATAGTGCCACTGGATTTCCCACAAAAAATTCTAAGCTCAAGTTTAGGATTTTGCTCCACGACTGCTCCTTGTTGATCTGAAGCTGCTCCTCCTTGCTCCCGAGGCTGCTCCTCTTTGCTCCAAGGCTGCTCCTTGTTGCTCCGAGGCTCCTCCTCCATGCTTCGCAACAATTTTAGTAGCAAGAATCCTATTTATATGTACCTGGAATAACGTTATGTAGATGAAGTTTATTACAAATGCATGGTTGTAGCCCCAAATACCATAAATCTTCTAATAGTGCCCCAGGGCACTAAACTTTCAACCTCTCCTTATATGGGGACACTATTGGAGGGGATCTACTATTGCAGAGGGGGCACTATTGGAGGATTTACAGTAGCTCTTTGGTGGTATTTGCACTGTATTGATGCATATGCCTTGTGCACTGCATGATCAAGAATGCACTCAGCTGGTCAGTCACTGATCTCAAGCTTAGAATTTTGCTACATGACTGTTCCTTGTTGCTCCAAGGCTGCTCCTTGTTGCTCCAAGGCTGCTCCTTGTTGCTCTGAGGCTCCTCCTCCATGCTCCTCCTTGCTCCAGGGCTGCTCCCCATGCTTTGCAGCAATTTTAGTTGCAAGAACCCCAAATACTTAGTTGGTATTACCTTATGCACTGCAGGATCAAATATGCACTCAGGTAGTGAGTCACCAATTGGTCAACTATAACCCACACCTGACCATGAGTTCTATTATATGTACTCTGTCGGAGGCAAGCAATTGCAGCATACAGGGTTGGCATACAGGGCTGGCATACAGAACGCACATACTTGTGCAGTGTACAGACCACTACATTACTCACACATGTAACCATGCATTCAGCATACACGATTCCGTCTGCACCAGCATGGCATAAGAGCACAATTGGCAGGAGCCAACAACTGTGCTGTTGAGCCGTTCTCCTGCAGACGCGCGCTGGGTCAATGCATCACATGCAATGCATACATATGAACACACAGAACATGGATGGCCCCAGAAACACACCAAATACTCGCCAGCAGTGTAGTGGCTAGGTGTGGCTGCTTTTAAAAACGGCACAGCTAGAATGCTGACGACTGCGTCTACATATTGGTCTGTGAAACAGTGGCATCTAACTACTGAGTATGTTCTCATACGATGACACGTTAGTCCACAATGAATTATTTAGATGGATATGGTATACTGACAGCACACGGGTTAAAACGCGTTTCATGTTGTTGTAGCATGCAATGTACACATAGTACTGCGGTTCAAAAGTGCCAAGAACTATTGAAGGGCAGATTGTGGGACAAGTCCGCAAGAGCCCCAGAACAACTGCATGTAATCTGCAAATCATTGGATTGCGTATCCCTGTTTGTAAACGTGTTCAAAAAGACAGAATAAATCAGTACAGAATGGGGGCGATGGCGCAGTACGAAACGACCAATCCCAAGACTGCTGTACTGGTAAGTCACTTAACTTGTAAACGTAAAAGTTCGATTATTTGTCCATTCCAGGTAGCCATCGCTTTTGTAGCACTACAGTGTACACATCATTGCGTATACATGTAGAGACGCGATTGCGTCAGCGCCGACGTGACGTAACAGCACAATTGGCAGGAGCGGACGGGCGCCGCGTCTATTCATCACTTGCGGTGCATACACCCGCACGCACAGAGAACACGCGCCCACAAACACACGCTCTCTAGCTGCGCGCCGGCTTCGCATAGCTGCTTGTAAATCAGCGCCTCTACAGGCGCCCTCCCCACCGCTTGCCCGCGCAGTTCAGCCAAACGGCGTTGCCAATACGACGTCCACGCAGCAACGCAGGGTTGCTAAAATGGCGACCTGAGAAACGTCATCACTCAATCGTAGGGAGGGCGCGACAGCTCCTCACGACCTACACACTCGAGGATAGCACCACAGGTCTGCAATGCTGAAGGATAGCTCTGCAGGTTCGGCTTTGCAACCCTGTTGCCTAACCGGACCGTGCAACACTTAAAGATAGCTCCACAGGATCTACACAGTTAAGGATAGCTCCACAGGTCTGCAATGCTTAAGGATAGCCCTGCAGGAAGCCCGCACCACGAAAGGATAGCTCCACAGGAGGTCTGCACAGTTAAGGATAGCTTCGCAGGAGGGGTCTGCACGCTTAATGATAGATCCGCAGGAGGTCCGACAGAGCCTGTGGGGCTATCCTTAAACGTTGCTCCCCAGTTAGGCAGTACCTACAGAGCTATCCTTAACTGTGCGGACCTCCTGTGGAGCTATCCTTAAACGTTGCTCCCCGGTTAGGCAGCACCTGCAGAGCTATCCTTAACTGTGTAGTCCCTGTGGACCTATCCTTAACTGTGTGGACCCTGCAGAGCTATCCTTAAGCGTTGCTCCCCGGTTAGACACCCTTCACTACTGACGTGCCCCACCTGATGCCGGAGGGCATGCAGCAGGCCAGCTTCGTCGTCGACTGCACGGCGATCAAAACAGCAAAGGATCTTTTTGTGGACTCGTACGGAAGTGGGGCAGAGGATGCCGAGCCTGCCGATACTTCACAGCAGGTAAATAAATTGGCGTTGTGGCAAACAAAAAAATGAAAAATTAATTACCACTTCCAAAAATTTATAAAAAAAATTTAAGTGTCATGGACAGTTCAATTTTAAAGCGACTAAGGAAATGTAACGAATATGGCACTGCACGCGTAAACTGGTTAGAGTAGTCTTGTTATCAAATTCATGAGTTTGTTTCAGACTTGATCAGCTTCGATGTAAAGTGCGGGAAACGCGAGTGGCAATACAAGCTGATCACGTACAAGTACAGGCACCCGGATGGCAAAGACAACAACGAGTTCCACAAGAGGGTGTTTGTGCTGGAGAAAAGAAGTGGCAACGGTGTCGGCGCCCAACAACTGCTCGCTCTCATTTCGTACAGGTTATTTATTCTAAGCTGGACCAAACATGAAATTCTGGCTGAAAGCAGGGGGGCATAGGTGTAGATTGGGTCAAAAGCCAGGGGGGGGTGGCTGGAGGTATCGAGGGGGAGGGGTCTCCCGCCACCCCGTCGGGATCGAAAATTTTGGAGGAGGGGTGGTTGAAGTGGAAGATTTCGCACCAAAATAGCGTGTAAATCGGTCTAAAATGTGTGAAAACAATGCGTAATAGCCCTTTTTAAGCGTTTTTATTTTCCCGCTCGTTGGTTTGGGGAAAATCTAACCGCGCGGGGCGCGGGGCAGATTTGCGCGGGGCAGCTACCCTACTTACCTACTTGGGGGAGACAATTTGTCAGGCGGAGTATTTGGCAGCGCAAACGCACCAAATAGTAAGTGCACGCACGCAAGTGTACGCAAGCATGCACACAAGTGCATGCACGCACGCGCGCGCACGCACGCAGGCACGCATGCAAGTGCATGCACGCGCGCACGCACGCGCACGCACGCACACACGCACGCACGCACGCATGCAAGTGCATGCACGCACGCACGGACGCACGGACGCACGCACGCACGCATGCAAGTGCATGCACGCGCGTACGCACGCACGCGCGCGCCTAAGCCTAAGATTAAGCAAGTGCATGCATGCGTCCATGCGTGCATGCGTGCGTGCGTGCGTGCCTAAGCCTAAGCCTAAGCCTAATCAAAACTTAGCATGACCTAAATTATTCGCGATTACTATCTGGTGCGTTTGCGATGCCAAATACTCCGCCTGACAAGTTGTCTCCCCCAAGTAGGTAAGTAGGGTAGCTGCCCCGCGCAAAGCTGCCCCACGCCCCGCGCGGTTAGATTTACCCTTGGTTTGGCGTTAGATAAACTACACCCCGCCACCCCCACCACCCCCACTTGCGGTTTAGGCTTAGGCTTCCGCCTTCCATTAGGCTTAGGCTTTCGCTTAGGCTTATGCTTAGGCTTTCGCTTAGACTTATGCTTAGGCTTTCCCTTATGCTTAGGCTTTCCCTTAGGCTTAGGCTTTGCTTAGGCTTAGGCTTTCGCCGAGGCTTAGGCTTAGGTTTTGGCAGTGGGGGTGGTGGGGGTGTTGGGGGTGTTGGGGGTGTATTTTATGTAACGCCGTTGGTTTCGTGTCGGCCGAGCAAAATACAGCCAGCAGCTGCAGACTTAATTAAATCTCGAAAACAAACGAGAAACAGATTGTATGGTAGGTACGTAATGCATTGCATGTAACACAGCAATCGCAGTCACAAATGTTTTAAAAAAACGCCGCGTGTGCGCCATAAACCTACTCCAAGACACCCCTCGGACTCAAGTCGCCAGTCTACGCGCGGCTATTCTCAAAAGCGTCATGCAATTGTGTTATAAGAATGAGTTGTACGCTAACAACATTGTTGTCGGCGGCGTTGTAGTAATTTGCGAAGAGTGTTACGCGCTCCACGTCAAAACAGGTTTCTGCGTCTCAAGACTCTTTGCCTCTGTTCTCTGTATAGGCGCAGCGCAGCCGCAACAACGCACAACGGATACATTGTAGTCTTCTGCTTTTTGCGCACGGTTCTTTATTGAGTTGTCAACGCAGGGCGACAGCATAAGTGAGAGGCAACATGCACTCCTTGAAGAAATTTGGTTGCCTGGTTGCCGGTGAGTTTTTTTTTTAGTCAACTGTATAGTAAGTACACAATGTGGTAAATTTGTGGCATCACTTTGGTACCGCACGTTAACGCACGTATGAATTGCTCCAGGGCGACATTGCGACACGGGCAACTGCGGCTTGAATCCGACTTGCGGTCCGACCACCTGCCCTGGGTGTACCGGATAAAGCGAACTTCGCCAGAAAGCAAACAGCACCGCAAGAAGCCGATTAACATTTAGGACCTTCCGATTCTTTGCTAAAACTCGTTGCGCAGTCGGCATTCATTGGAAGTAATCAAGTGGCCGTTTGATTACTATTCGACGCCCAAAACGCAAACTTCGTCGCCTCATCAAAGCTTGCGGTTTCCTCTGACGATATCAGCGTGACCGCCTATCTTGAATTGTCTTAAGCGTCGCTTTCATTCCCCGACTAACTAGCGCATTAAGACTTTACGACTGTCGCAGCAGCACCCAGCAATCGCAAGAAGCTCGCGCCTGGCGGCTCTCTCTTTTGCTAGGAAGAAAAGCGCAAGTTTAGGTGTACCCAATAGCACCGTCTCGATACCATAGCCGACCATGAACGTACTAGCAGCGGCCGTTTTGTTTGGGGCGCTGATCGGCCTGGGGAGGGCATGTTTCCCCAGACCTAAAGCAGGTGAGCTACCGGTAATTGCTTGCGTGCGTGATTTTTGTGCAATTTTTGGCTTGTTGTGACAAGGAAAAGCTTGTGAGATGAGGTGATTTTCTGGTTGCGCCGCCGCAGGCGTGGGTTGCGGCAAATACAAGAAGGTGGAGCGCGACGTGTTCTCCTTCGAGCACCTGGAGATTCTGAACGACGCCGACGTCACTGGCGGCGCCGACCTGACCGTGGTCCTGACCAAGGACAAGGGCCCGCTCTACTGGGACGTCGACAAGTGCTGGCTCGAGACATACCTTCGCCTGGATGCGGTGCGCTCTTTCGCGTGCAGACTTGAAACAAGCGACAAACTCTGACAAACTCCAGAAGAATGATGCGGCGCAGAGCAAGCTGAAGATCCGCCTCGCGAGCACGTTCGCGAACCGTCTGTCCTGTCCCCTCGACAAGTACTGCTCGAACTACGTAACGGTGCCCATCGACTTGCTGAAGTCTCTCAAAGTCTCCAAGAACGTCAAGGTGCACGCGGACGCCAGCATAAAGAACATTGAGAAAATTGAAGTTTCAGGTTCCGCTTTGTTTGCATTGAATTGCAGTATAGAGGTTAGGCATTCCTCGAATTAAGACGCCGACGTCTCTCTGAACATCTTCTGGAGCAACGAGCTCGAGGTCAAGGCCAAGTTGGGGGCGAACGTCAACCTTGAAGGCCGCGTGAAGGCTTTGGCCGTTGAGACCTCGGACGATGCGGGCGAAGCTCGACCGAAGGAGACAGGACTGAAGGGCGGGCGAGTGATGGCCAAGGCTCTCAAGGCGGATGACACGATAGTCACGCCGGCTGCTGGAGTTTCCTTCGTCCAAGTTTGCGGCAAGCTGACCGTGCAAACGGTGTGAAAGTCTGGACTGTGCGTGCGTGCGTTCGTGCGTGCGTGCGTGCGTGCGTGCGTTGCGCCTGTTCACTCTACAAGAATTGTATGCAGAATGGTATTCATACAATACTGTTTGCTTTAGCCAACCGCGAGCAGCGGTTTGGTCTACTTTACGGGAGACGCAGTTGGTGCGGTCGAGAGCAGTACCGTTCGTCGACTGAAAGGCAAGAATCCGTGCAAAACTAAGAAGTAGACAGCGGCGACTGGCTCTGGTGCTCAGCAACCGACGACACTTCGCTTAAAGAAAGAAGAGTGGACTAGGACGTTTAATTTGACGATTTGTGAAATCGCAATTGAATATATGCAGCGGCGAAGTTTTTTGTGCTGCGACGGTTCTGCAGAACAACTGCACAATCGCAGCAGCAATGTGTACACAATGGCTATCGCTTTCACATAATCACTATTGGCATTACAGGTAGAGTGAGCATTTGTTGGGGAGGAGAAAGGGGGATGTGGCAAAGGAGTAATGCTTCTCGCATGGTGGATACACATTCTATCATCTCGCTCCTCGCTTGTTGTGAGCCTCAAGCCCACATGCTCGCATGCTGTCAAAAGTCAATGCAAAATATAGACACACTGTCCAATTCGCTGCACCCTGTCGTCGAGAAAAAAATAATTGTCTGCCATTTACAAGTTTACGTGCGTACCTTTTTTATTGCCCTTATTTGAGACCCGCCCCAGTAAGAAAACGTTGAATTCACAAAACTACATTCACTGCAATTCCGCTTTGTGTGCCAGCCATTGTGTGCACGCATACCTAACCTCGCAGTAAAAGTTTAAAGCGGCCATTATCTTCACAGCGTGGCGTAATGGTGTAATTGTTTTGCCGACGGTAAAGCCACGTACCTAAAATTGCCCGCATAGAAGCAGAGACCTGCCTTCCCTGCGCAATCAGCCCATACAACCGAAAGTCAAACACTCCGGTGTCTGCGGGTAGACGCATACAGTTTTCCCTGCTTCATTGTTGTTTCGTTGCCAGTCTTGTTTGAGGAACCATGCAAGGAAAAGCTATTGTGGTGTCAGCGCTCGTGGCTTGTATGGCGGTCATTAGTCAAGGATGCTTGTTTACCAAAAAGATTTCCTGCACTGGTATTGCGCTTCCAAACGTAGTGGCCAGCAACGTTGGCGTACATATGTACCTATACATTTAGCGTTTGCGTTCAGGCGACGTAATTAGTGGTAAGGGCTGGGCCAAGACAACCAAAATTGGTGGCGTTTTTGACTACCAAGAGCTGACATTGGAAAACGTTGGGAACTTGGAGGTCACGATCGTTGAAGGCAAGGGCGTTCCGAAGGGCGGTTTGCAAACTTGTTTGTCAAAAAGCATTTTTCTAAAACGGAATCAGTGGCGCACGTTTGTCCCACTTTTTGTTGTCCCACTGTTTGTCCCACTGACATCTCTTTGCAAATCCGCCCCCAGTGGACCATTGACAGGAATTGGGAGCAGTGCATCGACCTCTCGTTCAAGCAGGTGCGTACGTACCTATGTAAACGTGCTGACACTGGCGCTGAAAAACATTTCTCCGGCAAGCGACTCTGCAGAACGAAGCGGACCGCCGCCAGCTGTCCGTCAGCGTCACGGGACCCAGATTCAATCTGCAGTGCACGACCGACAAGTCCTGTCAGAACCACCTGCTGCTCTATGCTCAGGGAAAGCTGCGAAAGATCGTCGTCAAGAACCGCAACGAGAACAGCGCCGTGACCCTGAGGGGAGAACACGACAACGTCCGACAGTTGGCCGCCGACGGTCGGTTCTAGAGATGGGGCTGCGTAACAATTTCTGCCCGGTCCCACCACAATTTCAAAAATCCAGGTGCAAATCGCACAAAAAACGATGTACATAGGTCCGGGATGCAGTATGTATAGATGTTGCACCAAAAAAAAAAATCAGGCCCAGCTCAGTACAAACTTTATGGTTCCTGTACCGTTTACTGCAGGGCTTTGAATTCAGGCGCTCGGGTCGAGTTCACGCTCAACTACCCCTACTGCGAGACGACGATCGAGAACGACGCCAGCGTGACGCTGAGCGGAACTTGCGCCGATTCTGCCGTCACGTTTCCCGACCCCACCACGCCCCTTTCCTTCATTGAGCAACTCAGCCGCAACTCTCCTCTGCTCGACGTGGGCTCCAGCTTCGAAGGCCGCCGCCTGGGCACCGTCGTCACCACAGGGCTGATTTAATGGAAATAATTGTAACCAATACTCGAGTACAGTAGCCAGACCGTCAAAATCTCAATAGCGCATCGTCGCGCAATTTTAAATCAGCCCTTAGTGACGTCCGATTTTCCCGCATCGAAAGGCGCCCCGCCGCAGGCCTACATCAGCGTCGCGGGCGCGCTCAATGCTAAGGGCGCCGGTGTCGGCACGGTCATCTTTGCCGGAGATCCCAACGTCCAGAACGACTCCAAAATGGACGTGAAATCCAGCAACACCACCGTCGCCGCTGCTGCCTGAGAATTGAGGGCGCCACAGCGCACGAAGGACCATTAAACTTACATACGCAACGATATGTATCTCGAAGTGCCACCTACCCTGAGCCGTACACTCGCAGTTTGTTTTTATCGCAAGGTTCCGCGATCGATCACGACGATCCGACAGCAACGATCAACAATTGCAAAGTCACAAAGAGTAGCACGAAAGTCTGCAGCCTATTGCGCTGGGTTGTCACTTGTCAGTGCACGCAGGAATGTCCATGAGCCCCACGATGAAGAGGGCCGTGACGCCTCTCGGCGACTGGGAATACAGCTCGCAGTACTGACTGTACATCTGGAAAAGAACGGGACATCGACTACAATAGTTGTACTAGGTTCAGTATTAAGAGTAGAGCTTTGCGAAAACGTAATACATACGGTGGGTAAATGCACTACAGTTTGCCAGTGTACAATGCACCTGTGTATGTATAAGTTGTATAAGGTGTATAAGGTAAAAGGTGTCACAAAGGGTGCGGTATAGGGTTGATTTATACTTCGTTTCGTTTTGTCGCGCGCGACAGTTTCGCCCGTTTCGTTACGGTCATAATTTATACTCACGGTAATCGAATCAAAAAAATTGTGTTACAAACGCGCGCAAATTTGAACGAGCGAAACAAAACACGTGTTCCGTTTGTGTTGGAATTTTTGAGTGTTTCGGTCGTCAACATTTTTGTTAAATTGGCGTCAAAACGCGGTTGTTTTGCAAAAAAACGTCAGAAGATTGGAAGGAGCGGCTCATAGAAGAGGTTCGCCATCACGAGCACCTCTGGAAGTTGTCCGACGCCCTGCACCACGACAGGGACGCCAACCTCAACGCTTGGTTCGAGATTGGCGAGCTTTTTGCGCTAGAGCTCGGCTTCGACGGCAGTCCCGTGGGCCAGAAGGATTCGGGTTAGCTATATTTGATTAAATATCGGGAAGTTCACACAGTTTCTATTTTTTTGGTAATTTAGTTCTTTTTTGTTTTGTTTATTTAGCTAATTACTGCCGCGCCTAGTGGACGAAGCTGTGCAACAGCCGCCGTAGCGTGAAGAACCGCCTGAAGAAGAAGAGCGGCAGCGCCCCGAGCAAGGAGCCGCTCTGGAGGTTCTACGGCGCCACGAGCTTTCTTGACTCGAAGAACGTCAACCCCCCGTTTGTTCTCCGTTTTTTTTTCATTAGCATGCGCTGATTTTGCAACGAGAGTGGCGGCGGCAGGTCCTTCGAGAGCTTCGGCTTGGACGACGAGGCGCTGTCCCAGACATCAGTCGACTCGTCCTTGGTCGAGGGGGGGCCCGCCAACGACGACGACTGGCCCCAAGACCTCGAATACGAGACGCTTGCCAAGAAGCCGCGTGGTGAGTCCCACTGCGCCATCAATCATACATAGCACACTGGTAAAAGCGGAAACGCTCAACCAGCTGGGCCAGGTGCCTCCCTTTGGGGAGTGGGTGAAAGCCCCAACCGCTTTTTTGAAATAGGCAGGGCAGGGCAAGTGAGTTGGTTTGTGGGGGGGGGGCTGCAAAGGTGCGGCAGGAGGGTTGGAGTACCGCCCCCCCCCCCTCCACTACTGGCGCGTGCCCACCAGTTTTTTCGGGACAGACTTCCCTCCTCCCACCTATCTATTGCGAATGCGAACCCAGGATTTTCCCGTGAAACTGGTTCAGCAGAGGGCATGTCGAGTCGTCCCCAGTCGGCGCCAGTGGCGATGTCGGCTGAGAAGATGCCGAGGTCAGCAAAGTCGAAGGTGAGCCCGCACGACCTCCAGGCGGCCATCGTCGGCGAGCTCAACTCCAACGACACCTTTGGTGAGACCTGGAGTGAGATCCTACGCACACTCGCACGCACGCACGCACACGTGCTCATGGTATTCCATGATGTCCGATTCCATGATCGGTTGCATTGATTGAGCACGTCGACTTATTAGTGCTGGTATTATTGAGTATAACAAAATGTAGAAAATAACAGCAATCATGTGTGGTGTTCTAGGCGCCTCGGTCGCCGACCGACTGCGTAAGCTGCCCAAGCTGGAGCATTAGCAACTCAAGGCGAAGAAATTCATGAATGAGTATTTAGACACTGGTGATCAAGTTTGCGAAAGCCGAGATCTGAGATGCGAAACGTGAAAGACTGAATGCGATGGACGTGTGCCTGATCCAAACATGACAGAGAGATCTCTACGCCTGCTCTATTCTGCCGACGCGCAACACCTTGCTTTGCCACGCGACGGCACTCTCGGAATTAAAATAGTCGGCGAATGTGTCGCGGATTCGGGCGGCCTTCGTCGAGTGGTTGAAGGGCCGCCTGTCGAGGGCGACGAGCTGGTCGGGGGCAGCGGTTCCACAGCGCTTCGGGGCCTGAAAATCGAAACATTCAACAAGACCCCTCATTTCTTCAGCCACCAAAATGCCGACTTTCAAAGTGACGTGTTTGCCGTCGAGCGTGCCCACGCAGTTGGGGAACTGCCATCGCTCCGCAAAGCCGTCCGCCACTTGACGCCACTCATCGGCAGTAGCCAGTGACTTGGTGAAGTCGGCGAGGGCGTGGGCGATAGCGGGGCACGCCTCCTTCACGATCTGACTCACCAAAGCCGCCGACACCGCGTGGTCTTTTGCCAACGACACCTGCATGTCGCCCGAAGCGAGTCGCCTAAATGTTATGTCAGATAATCAATTTAATTTCCATTAAAGAGACGAATTCTTCTAAGCGAATTAAATTTCTGAGACAATAATCCTGCCTGAGCCCGGATTCTTCGTTTTGTTATTCGGCTATTCTTATAATAAAAAATAAATATCAAAAAAAAATTTGATGCAGAAGTTTCTTTTATAACGTCCATAAAAATCTTCCACCCACATTTACGCACGCGCCTGTTGAGAAAATATAAATAGAAAAATAAAAATATTAAAGAAATAAAAATAATACCTCAAGGCAATTGTCAGTCGTTCTTCAACAGAGATCGGCAGTGCGTGCGTGTTCTTCTTCTCGAGTCGAGGACGCACGAGCTCGAGCAACTCGTCGAAACTGTCGCGAGACATTCTGTAGTAATTCCTGTGCAGTTGAGATCCATCACTCGCATCGGCAGCAATTGGCGCCGTGATGCCGTCGACGCCGCGATTCTGGTGAAGCGGACGAACGCACCATCTCCGCTCGCACTTCAGCAAGCTCTTTGACAGCTCCGATAGAGCCAACAGCCTCACTAGCTTTTGCTTTCTAGAGAAGTATCGCATTTTCAACGCCAAAACTGCAACAAATTTCGACTTGGAAGCCACAGAAAAAAATGAGTGTTTTGGTGCGCGACGAGGGATACGGTAAAAACGAAACACGAGACAGTTATGGCCGCGACGTAACAGTCGAAACGGTTATGGCGTACCCTGTTTCGTGTTGCCGCTACGAAACGAAGTATAAATCCACCCATAAGGCTACATTTAAATTTTGATAGCGTTTTGATGTATGCATACACTTTGCACGCACCTTGCGTTCGTGTCCCAGTGGTTGAAAAGTGAACTTGCCGTTCGTCCAAGCCGACAGCCCATCCTCGAGGGCAAAGCCGCTGGTTAGGCGAGCACTAAACTGGTTACAGGTTGCCATGAACATGTTTGCTGTTCACGACATCAACAACGTTCGTACGGCCACTCCCTTTCGACGAGTTGAATGAGCTCTGCCAGCGTCACTGCGCTCGACTGAAAGCCGAGTTTGAATTTCTAAATGCGCCGGAACAAATGGAATGATTAGGCAGTGGAGAGTAGGGGATCGTAAATCCTTCAAATAGTGGAGCCCTCTCCTCTATTTTTGCCCCCCCCCCACCACCATCGCTCAGTGCCCCTTGTTCGGAGAGTGTAAAAGTGCCGAGAGTGCAAAGAGTACCTCACGATAAATGAATAACAAATATACGGTATGTACACTGTAGGTACATCTGGCATGCAATGCCTACCTACACATCGATCAGTAAAACGCTTTTTATGGTAAATCACCGGAGAAAAAGAACAAGAATGACTGAAATACTGCAGAATGATCATTTTGCATGCGCAGTTTGCGCTATGCATTTAGAATTCAAAGTTTGAAAGGTTTCTAATGCACCCGGATACCGTAAACCCTATAATTAGCCCCTCCTATAATTAGCCCCCCCCCTATAATAATACACCCTCCCAAGACCACTTTGAGTTAATAAGCCCCCCCCCCTATAATTACACCCCCTCCCTAAATGGACCATCGTCTAAAACGCACATGTTTCCATGTCTGGGTGTATGTATGGTCGCGTATGTGTATGTATGTACACGTATGTGCATGTGAGACTGTGTGAGAGTGTGTTAGAGTGTACCAACGTGTGTGCACAGCGCCTTTTCCCCTTAAAAATCGCCTCCACGCGCCTTTTTGCCCACACATCTTCCCACTCATCGACACTTCCAGTTTATAAGCCCCCCCCCCCTATAATTCGCCCCCCCCTCTATGATTATACACCCTCCTAAAGCTCGAACGAAAAAATTAGCCCCCGGGGGGCTAATTATAGGGTTTACGGTAACAAAGAAATTGAATGTACCGTTCCCTGGGCGGCACTATTGGAGGATTACGATAAGGTGGTGTGTTACGTGTATGGTGTAAATCCGGAGAACAGTTTCGCACCATCAGAGCGTAACCCGTGAGTCTATCGAAGGTTTTCCCGCAGCACTTTCCAAGCTTGCCACAGTAGCCGTCTGAAACAAACGTCCGTTCAAACACTTAAAGTTGTATAATGTACACACAGTACTTTTGCCTTCTACTCGTAATTATGCATTGCCTACACATCCAACTCACTTGTGGCTAGGACGCAGTGAACAAAGAGTATGATGGAAAACAGCGAGGTTGCTGTCGCTGATGGACGTCTGTCGAAGCTGCGCATCTCGCTTGCAGTCCTTCCAAATCACTGACTTCAACACTACTTCTGTAGTGTACTGTATGTGCAGTGTGTATGCAAAAAGTTTGATGGCCCGAGCACAGACTGTGTGAGCCCGCGCGTTGACGACTTCTAACAATTGGCTATTTATTGACAGCTCAGCTATGAACTCGCTCGGGCAGCCGCGAATCTAGCCGGACTGCATTCACAAGTAACTCGCCAGACCTTTGTGAAAAAGTTGATTGGAGACGACGTGGTGAAATCCGCCGCCACGAAGCACGCGGGCACGCACGTAAC